>JBBPRK010000645.1:0-19479 GCA_038093075.1 Boletus patriciae
CACTCCCACTCCGCTCAAGTAACTCCTTTGTCGTAACCAAGATACCTACCAAGAGTCCTAGTAAGTCTCCACTAGGAACGCACTCCCTTCCTGTCCCTGCGCAATCGAGGTCCTAGCGATCTCGATAAGGGCTACGTCGATAACGTTGACAAAGAGAGATGGAGGGAGGAGAGTAACTCCGTCGTTATCATCGTTGGACTGGAGAAGGAGGTCAGGACGACGAGAGAGGGCATCAGGGCCAGCGAGGAGTTTTCCTGGGACATGGACCATTTTCAGGTCAAAGTCCGCGAGGTCAATGAGCCAGCAGGCTTGTCGGCAGTTGAGGTTCTGGGGGGAGCGGAAGTAGGTGAGGTTTTTGTGATTGGTGAAGACCTGGACTGGGAAGGGGGATCCGTGGAGATAGTGCCGCCATGATTTTAAGGCCCGGATGACGGCGAGGAGTTCTCTGTCGTAAATGTCGTAGTTGCGTTTGGCTGGGGAGAATGACTGGGAGAGGTAGGAACATGGGTGCCATTCGCCATTGGAGTCAGTTTGGAGAAGGATGGCGCCAGAAGCATATTTAGAGGCGTCAGTGGCAACAGCGAAGGGTGCGGCAGGGTCAGGGAGGTGTAGGACTGGTTTTGACAGAAATAAGGATTTGAGTGTGTCAAAGGAATGTTGGCATGCAGGGGACCAGTTCCAGGGTAGGTTTTTCTTGGTGAGGTCGATGAGGGGGCGGGTGACATTGGAGTAGTCAGGGATGAAGCGTCAGTAGAAATTGGCAAAGCCAAGGAATGATCTTACGTCCTTGACTTTCTTGGGGGTGGGCCAGCTGGCGATACCGTGTAGCTTTACAGGGTCCATGGCGAGTTGACCTGGTTTGACGATCATGCCGAGGTATTCCACTTCGGTGGTGGTGAAGCGACATTTCTCCAGTTTGAGGTGGAGGTCTAGCTCAGTCATGCGTTGGAGGACGCGTCTGGTGCGTTCACGGTGGGTTTCTTCATCGGGGGAGAAAATGAGGAGGTCATCCATGTAGATGACGAGCCATCCTTTGGCGATCATGTCGCAGAAAGAGTCATTCATGAATCGCTGGAACGTAGCTGGGGAGTTGGTAAGCCCGAAGAACATTACCGTAGGTTTGAAAAGGCCTTTATGTGTGATGAAGGCGGCCTTCCATTGATGGCCATCTTTGATGCGGACGTTGTTGTACCCCCATCGTACATCAAACTTGGTGAATAGTTTGGCGTCTTTGAGTTTGTTGATGAGGTCAGAGATGAGGGGAAGTGGATAGGCGTTGCGGGTGGTATGTTCGTTCAGGTATCGGTAATCCTGACAGGGACGGAGACCACCATCCTTTTTCTTGACAAAGAAAAATGGAGATGCTTGGGGGGAATTGGAAGGGCGAATCTTTCCACAGTCAAGGTTTTCCTGGAGGAAGTCTTTGGTGGCGTTTTGTTCTTCAGGGGATAGGGGATAAACTTTTCCAACTTTTGGGGTGAAAGAGTCGTCGAGGTTGATTTCGTGGTCGTAGGGTCTTGACGGTGGGACATGATCGGTGGCTTCTTTGGAGAATACCGAGGCATAGTTGGCGAATTCTGGGGGAAGGGTTTGTTTGGGTTTTGCCTTTTCAGCAGCAGCAGCTAATTCGGTAGCAGTGGTAATCTTGGATATCTTTTCCTCCAAAGGAGAGCCTCTGTAGAGAAAACGGGATCTGCATCTGATGATTCAGTGGAGGGTTCGGTTTGTATCAGCGCGGGTTAGGAATTGAGACTCTTCCTCCCATCCATTATACTCGAAAAGTTGGGAGTCGGTGATTGCATTGACATGGGTGTGTTGAGGGGGTCGATAGGTGGATTTCTGGAAGTGGGAGTTGTGATGAGAGGTGTCGGCGGTATGGGAGAGGTAGAGGTCTTTAGACTGGTCGAGGGACTCATTGATGGATAGGGTTCTTTGGTTCCAGTTGATGGTGGGATTGACGTCTTTGAGCCAAGGGAGTCCTAGGATTGCGTTTTCATTTCCTAGGGAGATAACGTGGAAGGTGACCTTCCGGGCGATGCCCTCGATGTTAAGGAAGAGGGTGGAGGTGAAGCGAATTACTCCCTTGCTGTTGATGGTATTGTCAGCGTTCCTCGTGTAGACGGGTTTCTGTAGTCAGGTGGTAGGGAGGAAGTGCTTTCTGATGAATCCCCAATCGAGACAGGAGATACTTGTGCCACTGTCAATAAGGGTGCGGGTGTCGACAGCTTTCAAGGTGTGCAATGGTTCGATAAGTTGGATTGGGATTTGCATAGAGGAGGTAGTTTTTACATTGATCGCAGCACACTTTACACTAGGGAGAACTCGCGTTGAAGGAGTTTCCCGATCTAAAAATCCATGGTGGAGAAGGAGATCCTTCTCACATTCTCGTCTTTTTCGTCATCATCGACGGGTTCTAACTTTGGGAGATCTTCCGTGACTTGTTGGACTTTGGGTGCGCCGTTCTTGTATTTAGGGCATTTGGAACTCATGTGTCCGGGTTCCCTGCAACGGAAGCAGAGTCCTTTCTCCATGCATTTCTTGCGTTCTTCGGCCGTGAGTTTGCCTACTTTGATAACGTCTACATCCATGGCGTCGGGGTTGCGAGCTTTGGTAGGGGTGGAGAAGGAGTGGTAGGATTGATGGGCGGGTTTAGAGTTTCATTTGGAGATTTCCTCGGCGTGTTCCCATTGGGTCTGGAAAGAGATGGCTTTCTTGTACCAGTCTTCGATGGTAGAGGGGACAGTGTCCATGGACATGATTCGGCGCATGAGGGGGGAAGGGATTCCGGCAGAGAAGTATCCGATAAGGACATTCTGATCAGTGATGCTTGTGAGTGCCGAGTAGTTTTTAAAGTGCGAAACGTACTCAATGAGGGTCAGGAAGTAGGTGTTGTTCTTCCCTTTGGTCATGCGCTTGGTGGAGAGCCAAGCGATGGCGGTTCCAGTGACATCGTGGTGTTTGAACACGGTTTCGAACTTCGCGATGAAGTCAGGGAAAGTACCCATGGCGATGGTAGTCCCGGTGATGGCGTTCTGCCTAAATGTGGTTGCCCAAGTGAGGGCAGATCCTTTGGTCATGTATGAGAGGGCGAAGGCGATCTTCTTGTTATCGGTGTCGTAGACTTTGTCATTGACAAGGAGGTAGAACTGTACGGCGTTCAACCATTGGGTGGATTTGTCATACGATCCATCAAAGGCTTCTGGTGCTCCGATACGGAGTTCAGTCGGTTTCGAGGAGGACATTGGTGAAGGTGGTCTGGGGAACGGTGGGGGGGGAGGTGGTGGTGTGTAGGATAAGGGAAGTGGGGTAAGAGGGGGAAAGACTGGGTTGGTGGCGATTGGAGTTGGAGAAGGGGGAGTGGGGGCGCGAGGGAGGTGGGTGTGTGCAAGCTGATGGGCTAAGTCGAGGTCTTGAGTTTGTTCAAGGTCAGACGATATGGTTACGTCTTGATCAGAGTTTTCTTCCGGTTCAGAGAGCTCAGCTTCTGAGGGTGAATCGATGGGTTGTTCTCGGGCGCCGCGCCACGAGTACCATGGGTTGTTCTGTGGGTACGAAATGGTGGAGGACTATAACGATGATAGCCTCAGAAGGAAACTTTGACCTTTTGTTACGCTTGGACCGGGTAGGTACAGGCATAGACTCGATTGATCGTGAGATCGCCCTAAGGGTCGTCCTTTAGGGGTTCAAGCATCAAGACGGACGCCAGGGGTTTCGAAGGTTCAGAGGAGTGTCGACTCAATAGTACGACGAGGACTAAGAGAGATCCTGGACAAGGAGCAAAGACCTTTGGTATATTCAAGGGAGTATCGAGTAGGTCAAAGTTAGAGATACGATACAGGGAGTACAACGGTTTATATAGAAAAGGAAGAGCGCGCACGGACCAAGTAACGCCTGCCCTAACCTGAGGGATGCATCATCGTAGAATGAGATAGAAGGTGAAGGAAACAATGGGTAAAGGGAACTACGTAATCAGCGCAAGAGAACCAGTCAGTGGAGATAGAAGTCCGAGGTGAGAAGAGAACAAAGGCGATGAGTACCCCTTCCGGTAGTAAAGAGGAACGGCGTGGGGAAGTCAAGTAAAAAGGAAAGAGGTGTGACGAAGAGAAAAGAAGCAATCATAACATCACCCTTTCCCTCTCCCTCACCCTCATCTTCACCCACGACGCAATGAGGACCACGGCAACATCACATCGTCCTCACCTACGTCGTCTGTCCCTCCATACGCGACGCCGCCGCCTCACACTTGCCCTGTCCCTCACATGCAACGACGACGACGCCTCGCCATCACCCTCGCCCTCGCACTCATCGCATCTTCACCCACCTCTGAGTCATCCCTCCACATGCGACGGTGGCGGCAGCGCCTCATCCCCGCTTCTTCCTCACCCGCCTCGTCCTCACTAGGGTTGCTCACAGGTACAGGTGATACCACAGTGTAGGGTTGACGGGTATGGCGGGTACGGGTACAGTGTGAGGAAAGCAGACCCATGGCTACACCGAGCACCGTAACCGCGGTGTCACGGTGTTTCATGGGTTAGATTTCTAAACAAAAATTTAAATAATTGACCAACATAATTCCATGCTTCCCTCTTGCTTCCTGCCACCATCCACTAACTGAATTGTATCCACAGAATGGGATTCACTGATCACAGCTTGCAATGCAATCACAACGAAAGGCCGATAGAATCGTGGCGACCGGAGAAGTTGCAGCTAGGAACAGGTTTGTATAAAGATGAGGGATGACTCAGAGCAGTGAGCGAAATGTAGAACCAACTCGTTCAAGTCTTTCCTCAGTCATCATGGCTCTGTCCCACAGAGAATCTTCGTCCGCCCAGTCCTCGTCCACTCATCCATCCATCTCGAAGGTTGTCAAAAAGGGTCGTGGTGTAACAATCGTTGTCCCGCCCGCCAAGAAAGCCAAAGCCTCTCTCGTATCATCAGCTAACTTTCCTATTGTCGTTGATTCTGACGACTCTATCCATACTGTGCCAGGTGGTAAGGATACAGACTCTGAGTCTGCAGCACCACCGGCGACACCTGGATCCCTGAGCTGCTCGCCCAGTGCCATGATCGAGCCTGATGATGCAGCCAACTTAGGTGAGCTCGGCAAGTCACTGGCGTAATTGCGCACTCACTCTCGTGTCTAGAAGCTCTCAAAAAACACTGGCATTCGCCAATCTATTCCTTTTTTAAACTTGTCGCCGTAACTGTCGAGCACATAGATGGCCGGCTCGTACATTTCTTTCCGTGTGGTGCACGAAAGTGTAAGAGCTCAACTGGCAGTGTGCACCAGTACCAGGATTCGAAGGATAAATCCTCCACAACAAATCTAAAGCACCACGCAGTTGCTTGCTGGGGAAAGGAGGCTGTTGATAATGCTTTTAATGGGCAGCCAGCCAAGGGACAGAGTGGCTCAATCCACGCAGCATTTGCTCGTCAGGGGCAACAACCGGTTCATCATACACACCGCATGCATACAAATGACGAAGTCCGGTGTGTCATACCACTTACCACAATGTGTTCCATATTTGACACCACCTTTCTAGTGCTCAACTCGTACGCTGGGTCACAGAGAGTAACCAGCCAGTCAATATCATCAATGATAGATTTCTTCGCGAGCTTCTTACAGCGGGACGGCCAAGTATCTCACTACCCTCTCGCTTGACCATAACCCGTGACATCCAGGCATCTTTCGAGAAATGTCAAGAGTGTATTGGGAAAATCTTGCAGGTGAGCCTCCCCCTACTTTCTGCAACATACCTGACTGTGCTCAGCGTGCTAGACACACCCTGGACGTCTCCATTTCGCTACTGATGCATGAACCTCGCCAAATCACCGAGCTTTTGTTGCTTGGACAGTTCATCTTGAGCACGACGGAGAAATGCTGTGCTTTTTGCTTGATATTGTTGAGATTGCGGAGGTGAGTAAACATGCTCAGTCTGGAAGTTCCTGGATGGCGCGGGTAGCTGATAAATCTGCCAGTCTCATACTGGTGTTATGATGGCGAAGGCATTCCATGCCATGTTAGAGCGCTTCGGCCTCACACGAAAGGTTCACTTTTTGTTATGTGCATTAGTTCTCATGGATACTAACAAAATGGAATAAACCATAGGTCTTGGCAGTGAATGCGGACAATGCTACATCCAATGACACCCAGATGGCAAAATTGTCAATGTTGGACAACTCGTTTGAAGCTGACAACAGGGTACGGTGCTTTAATCACACCGTGCAGTTGGCCACGAAAGCACTCCTGCGACCACTGAATCCTGGCATATCAGGTAAAGATGAAGATGAGTCGGGTGAAGATGATGATGAATCCCTGCCACTCATCTTGAATGACGAGGAACATGAGACCGAGGATGAGGATGAGGATGGCGATGAGGACAATGATGGTTCAACGGATGACCCGGATGATGAAATTGATGAGTTGCAGATGTTAGATAATGCGGAGAAGAAGGTGGTTATCGACGGGACATTGACTGTTCGGGATGCCGTCACCAAGGTCAGTCTCTGTACTTGACATTGGGCAGAGACTCAGAAATGTCTTAGGTTTGCCAGCTTTCGTTCGCGATCATCCGGTCAACAACAAAGGCCCTCCCTGCTTGGCGGTCACACTGCGAGGATGCTCACCTTAAGCCCAATCTTATTCCCCGTGATGTCGTGACACGATGGAACTCTACCTATGACATGCTATGCTTTGCATTGAAGTACAGACCAGTCATTGACAAGATCACAGTCGACAAGAAATTGCCACAACTTCGCAAGTTTGAGCTTGATGATCCGGAGTGGAAGGTGGTCGAAGATCTCGTTTCAGTGCTGGAGGTACTAGTCGACCCCACCCAAACTCTGCTATATCAACCTTGTTACTCATCCCTTGGTAGCACTATAAACAGGCCACACTGTTTTTCTCCCGAAATTCAGCCTCGATTGCTGCCGTGATACCTGCAATGGACAAGCTTGACCATCACCTCAGCTCAAAATCACAGCAAGATCTTGATCCAGCCATTGTCGCAGCCATGCAACTTGCTCGCAACAAAATGGACTGCTACTGGAAGATTACAGACAACTCGAACGTCTACCGAATTGCGATGGGTATGTATGAAGTGTCCAACAGCAGAGCACAGGATTGATAAGACATTTTCCTCCTAGTTCTCCACCCCGGTATCAAGCTTGAGTACTTTCGTGCTCATAACTGGGAGGATGAATGGGTTGAAACTGCCAAGAACCTTGTTCGCGAGGAGTGGATAGATCAGTATAAAGATCGCTGCACGCGCGAGTCTACTCCAGACTTAGCTGACAAGAAAGGGACCAAAGTGTGTGAGGTAGTTGTAGTCCTCATCAGGGTGTGTAATGTATTCACTGAGTTTGTTTAAGGACTGTGATGCCGATGATTTTGGGAATATATCCCTCACTCCGGCCTCAATTGTTACCGATGAACTTGATGAATACATGCGACAGCCCATCGAGAATGTCAAAGACCCTCTCCAATGGTGGACCAGCAACAAAGTTCAGTATCCGAACCTTCATCGCATGGCTCTAGACTACCTTAGTGTCCCAGGTGAGCCTTAATACGATCGTTCATTCTGTAACTGACGGTTCGCCACAATATGATCCCATTGGACATTCTTGTAGCTGTCATCTGGCCAAAAAAGCGAAAGTGTTCGTCTGAATGATCAACTACTACATAGCTACTACGTAGTACGTACTTGATCTAGTCTTTTGTGCCCACCTTACCCGCAGGTTTTTGTACACCGCGGGTGTGTGACCAGACTGTGGGTGGTACGGGTCAGTGTAGACCTGTACCCTGCGAGGGTACGGTGTTGGCGGGTACGGGTACGGTGTTAGTTTGCCGACCCACAGTGTCACCCGTGAACAACCCTAGTCCTCACCCACCACCACCGTCCCTCCACACGCAACAACGACGACGCGTTGCCGTCACCCACCCCTCGTCCCTCCACACTCGACGGCGACGGCACCTCTGAGTCGCCATCGCCTCGTCCCTCCACACGCGACGATGACCACGGTGCCCTGCCCTCGTCTTGCCCCCACCCACCCCGTCCATCCCTCCACAAGCGACGACGACGACGACGATGGCATCTCGCCCCCCACCTCTTGTCCCTCCACACTCAACGGCGACAGCACCTTATCATTGCCTCGTCCCTCCAGACATGACAACTCGGACGACCACGGCGCCTCACCCTGTCCCTCCACATGCAGTGGTGACGACGCCTCGCTCCAGCGACGACAACGACGACACCCCGCCCTCATGTTGTCGTCACCCACCTCCTGTCCCTCCACGACGCCACCATGTCGCCCTCACCCACTTCGTCCGTCCTCCACATGCGATGACGGTGTGACAACAACAACAATGACAACGGTGGTCTACACTGACACATACGTCATTCAATGTTGTACCCTGCCGGACGCTGGCGCACTCATTACTCGACGCTGCTGGTCACTGTCACACGCATCGCGCACTCTGGCGGATGCTGGCGCACTCATCATGCACCCCAGCGGACACTGGCGGACACATCACCACGCCGCTGGCCACTGGCAGACTCATCCTGTACTGTGGCAGACACCGGCAGACTCATCACTCACTGGTAATACTTATTCAACTCAACAACTCTGTGGCATCAAGGGTATACAAATACAGGGGGTTCACGATGCTCCTGCAGGCATTCAACAAGACAGGTACCTCAAGTACAGATGCACAGCACGAATGCTTTGTTTTGCGTTTGTCTTTGTAAGTGAGCAGGGGATGGGTAATTTGAAATGAGGGACGAAGGGCGAGGCAATTGCAATTGCTCGCGTACGAAGACAAATGCGAACATGTTGTAAACCTTCGCGTTCGACTTCGTAAGCAAATGGTAGGAGACAAGTGTCAGTATTGAAAAAAAAAAAAAAAAAGAGGGCGAGATGATCACAATTGGCTGCGAGAACGAGGACGAATGCATGGGCAATGGCAGGACCCGGCGAGGGCATGCTGATGGCATTGGTATGTCGAAGGCACATGAGGACAAAAGTGTGTGAGGGTGAGGGTGAGGGTGCATCATCAATGCTGTTGATATCATGTCGACGATGACATTGTGTCAATGTTACATCGTGGTGGTGGTGGCGATGGTGAAAGGGTGGGAGAGGGTGTGTCGTTGATTTCATTGTCGCCATGGCATCAATGTTGCATCGACTCATCATGAAAGGGTCGGTGTGGGCATGACCTTGTCCTTGCGAGGTGGGCAAAGGAGAGGGAGAGGGCACATCGTGACCATGGCGTTGATGTCACGATGTCGCGTTGTCATTGCGGTGAAGATGGAGTGATTACCAGGCGTTCTTGACCCGCCGAAGGTGGAGTCGAGGGCGGCGAGGTGAATGCATCTGTTGGAAGAGAGCTGGTACAGTAGTAATGCAATTTGAATAAAATGTAAGCGAGGAATGATGAAGGGGGAAAAAAATGTGCACTATGCCAGTGGTCTTCTGAGTCGAGCTACATTGTTGGCCTGAGCCATCGAGCCCCAGCCCAAGCCAACATTCATATATCAAAGCCAGGCCACGAGCCCCCATGAGCCCTCTCCATGGGCCCAGCTTGGCCTGGGGCTTCAAGCCAGGCCATGCACAACACTAGGGGAGATACGGACCTTAATGATCTCTGCAAGACTGTTTGCCAGCTCGCATTTCAGAAGAGAGGCGAGGAAGGTGACGTCAATAAATATGTATTCTGGCTGCCAAAGGCACCGATGAAATTCCAAGGGGGGGTCTATGCTTCGTGAGTCATGTCTTGTTGGGTGTACGGTATGCAAACCACGGCTCCCGACACGCACACACCTCCCGGACCTGCATTGGGGCACGTTTCGAATGCAACAGGATGCACACCGTGCGTCTGGGACCGGCGAGTGGTGACGAAGGGTTGGGAGCATCCTTAGGATGCACACGGGTGGCAACAAGGGGCGGGACTTGGTTGTGACATGGCCAGGGGTGGTTGCACACGAACATGGTGGTTAGGTTATGAGGGCGGTCCGTGTTGGGGGTGCTGCAACGGCTGACAAGAAGGTGTGAACACAAGCATGTGGTGCAGGGCGTGGAAAAAGGGCAGGAGGGTGGGAGCCGCATCGATTGGTTGAATCTCTGCCTAGATGTAGTCGCGGCATGTAGCTGTGTCGTGCATGTGGTTCGGACACCCAGACTGTCCAATGTTCAGAAAGTTCAATTCCCAGACTTTTTGACAGAGTCTTTCCCATGCTTTCATATGTTTAAATCGTTCACAGCATCATAAGTCATGCTCCTGGTGGTCTGTACTACTGATATGTTGTAGATATACTATGTATCTACAACACATGATATTGAACATAGGCAGAAGTTGTACAAAAAAGAGTGTTTGGAGAGATCGAAATCACAGCGTACCGGGCGGACCGTATTACGTAATACGACCCGAAGGCGAGGGCGCGTGCGCACATCGAGTGGGGCGGGGGAGAACAAGGGCGCGCGAGGGCGTCCGAGTGCACCAGGTAAGGCGTGAGTGCAGGCGGGCGAGTGGGGTGACGACATGTGGGACTTGGGGCGCATGTGCATGTCAGGTGAGGTGAGGGTGAATGAGGGTGCACGGGCCATGCGTGTTGGAGTGCGAGGACGAGGATGAAGACAGCGGCGCGTGCGTGTCTGCAGGATGAGGGTGAAAGAGGGCAGGCGGGTGGGTGAGGGGGTGACGACGCACAACGACCATCATGCGCTCTCATGGAACGAGAGCGCATGGTGGTCGTGGCATGCCGTCTTCATGATGGTGGGGGCAAGGTGGCAAGGTCAGGGCGAGGGCGAGGGCAGGGACAAGACCGAGCGCACATGGGGCGTGCGCGTTGGGTGAGGTGAGGGTGAGCGACGGCGCATGGACCGTGCATGCGTGGGAGAGCGGGGTGGATCGCGTGCATCGGGAGGGCGCTGGTGGCGTCTGTGCGCGTCGGGCGGGTGGTCGTGATGTCGCTGTGGTGATTGGGCGGTCACAATTGTCACATTGTTGTTGTCATTGCCACGTCACTGTTGCAAGGGTGATGATGTGCAGGCCAGGTCGGGATCAAGGTGAGGGCAAGGGCGGGGTGAGGGCGGGGTGCGCACGAAGCACCTGTAGTGTGGGCCGTGCCGTGCACGTCGGGGGGGCACGTGATGGCGTCTGTGCATGTCAGGTGAGACGAGCGGTGGCGGTGGCGAGTAAGAGCAAATGGAGGCACAGTTGGGGTACTGACAAGGCACTGACAAGGCCCCAACAACGTCCCAAATGAGGCACGGCGTTATTTTGGGTGATGAGGCTCCCGCAAGGCATGGCCTAAGAGACCCATGACTACCTACAATGAAAATGGGTCTTTAAGACCATCGGAGTTCAAAGAAAGTGCTGCCTGAGGTGTTCCGACCAGTGGCGCTGATGTTGCAAGACGCACGTCCCACACTTTGAAGAAGGCATGTAACAAGTCGTCCATATGCGTTAGCCCGCTTTTCTTCAACTCCCAACATGTCTCCCACTGATACTCGTACTCACATGTGTCAAGTATGTTTGAGCGACTGTAACGAATCAGTGCCCTGGTTATACCGCCACACTTTCCGGTGGAACAAGATGGATAGGCATTCTTCAACGACTCTTATCATACGGTCGGAGCAAGAAACGATCTATAAATGGATGGATGACTGCAATTTGTGGTGGCTACCTCCGAGCAGTCGTGACGTGCTGTGACACTGCCCTTCATCAGGAAATTCACCCATTACTTAACTCGCCTTACGACGAACTTATGTCACACTTACAGAAGCTTATGGCAAACTCGGCTCAAGTAAAGTTTAGCCTGTCAAGTAGATCCCTCTGCTTACAAGATACTTAAACGCGATTCATAAGCAGTCTAAGTACGATATAAGTAGCCAGAATAAAATGCAAATACTACTATTAGTACAAATGAAATACTGATGTCGTGCAGCATGCACGGTGCGCGTCCCGTCGTCGGCGTCCTCGTCGTGCGCGTCGTGTCGCGTCCTCGTCGTCGGTGGTGTGGGCACGGTGGTGCCGTCGATGTGGCACCATTGCCGTCATTGTGCTTGGTGGCACAGCGTACTGCGTCGTTGTCGTCGCTGCACACATCATATCGCTATTGTCGCCGTTGCATGCGTCGCGTCGTGTTGTCGTTGCGCACATCGCATCGCGTCGTCATCATCATTGTCGTCGTCACCTCTGATGGCGGCGTGACCGGGTGAGGGGATGGCATGAGACGGGTGCACGATGGCGGGTGGGCCAGACAGCGTGAGACAGCGCGACCACGACCAGGGGATGGCACGAGGATGGGTGCACAAGGGCAGGCGAACCAGACGGCGCGAGATGGCGGCGGGGTGACATGACCGGGAGAGGGGATGGCACGAGACGGCGTGAGTTGGGATGGGCGCTGGGCGAACAGGCTGGGCAGGCACGTTAGTAGGAATAGGTCAAGTGAGGTACTAACTTACTTTTTTTTTCACCCAGAGAGGTGAGTGAGCACCACCGGAGGGGGTGCGAAGGGGTGGTGCGGACAGACAGCGCAGGTGTGTGAGTGAATGGGCGGGGTGGCATGACCGGAACAGGGGATGGCACGAGACGGCATGAGGGGATGGTGTGAGTTGGGATGGGCGCTGGGCGAACAGGCGTGTTAGTATGAATAGGTCGGGTGAGGTACTAACTTAGCTTTTTTTTTTTGACCCAGAGGGGTGGGCACAACCGGGGGTGCACGAAGGGGGTGTGAAGGGGCGGGCGGATGGGAAAGTGACTGGGCCAAATGCCATCGTGGCAGAATCATCGCTGTGGCGGTGGTGGTGGTGTCGTCGTGCCAGGGTGATGGTGCTGCCGACTCGGATGCCATCGCGGCGTCACAGTGGGGTCGTCGTCGTCGTTGTAGCGGTGGTGGTGGCATCGTAGTGCCAGGGGTGGTGTCACGGTGGTGGTGCTGCCGATGCCATCGCGGCGTCACGGTGGGGCCATCGTCATCGTCGTCGTCGTCGTCGTCGTGATGATTTGCCGATGCGGTTGCGGCGGGGTCGTCATCGTCATCGTCATGGCGGTGGTGGTGGAGGTGGAGGTGGGATCGTCGTGCCAGGCCCCACGGGGGTGGTGCTGCCAATGCCATCATGGCGTCACGGCAGGGACACCATTGTTGTCGTGGTGGTAGTGGTTTGCCAATGCTGTCGCAGCGGGGTCATCGTCGTGGCGGTGGTGGAGGTGGCATCATCGTGCCAGGTCCAGGGTGCCAGGGGCGGGTGTCGCCAATTGAATTCCATGCCGGTGTCACAGCGTCGTGGTGGGGTCATCGTCGTCGTGCTTGGAGGGTTGTGACAGCGAGCTGGTGGTTTGGGTAACAAAAGTGCTGTGGGACTTGGTGAAAATTTCGACTCACCTTCTATTGTACTCATATACTTTCCTGAACCTAGCCTTAATGAACCTCTATGGTGTAACGGTTTGGCGCGTCTGGTAGTTACCATTTTTGGAAGTTGCGAGTTCGACTCCCCCCAACCTCAACAAATTTTGGGGTAATTGTTTCCCTTGTACGCTAAGTACTTGACTCCTTGATCACTTGCTGCTACTTATGTACTTATAATGCTTGTCTGACTGTTACAAGTGCTGTTAAGTGAGTCAAGTAAAGAGTGAATTTCCTGATGTTGCCCGGGCCGGTAAAATGCGATACCCAGCTGCTCAGAGCTGCTCGACATTGTGGAGATCAGGATCGAGGAGGGTCTATCTTGATTGGATTCATTCTACTTTGTTTACCCTTGTATTGACTTCTCCTCAACAGCCTGTCGAAAGTTTCATTGAGACAATATCCAAGGAGGAGATGGTCTCGACAGCAGCTTCTGAAATGATGAAGCTCAAACTTATCGACTAAATGAATGAAATGGATGTGCTCAGCCTGCCTGATGCCTTGGATGGTTGGTTCACCAATTATCGCTAGATGGTGTAAATCTGAAAGGTTGCCCCTCGTCTGTATTCATTCATTGCCTCACAGTCCCATGTACATATCCACCTCATGTTTTAGACATAAACTCACCAATTCCATGGTCAACTTCAGCTAGCGATTGATAGAAACATTTGCGATGTTTAGCGTAACACACTATATCGAGTAAGAGCTCAGACGGGTCATCGTGGGCAGTGGGAAGGCAAAACGTGAATCAATAATGGCACGTCAAATCCTCGTTCCAATCCTCGGATCCGATGCCCTCCGCAACAACAAAAATCCTGTATGGATCATATCTGTCCTTGATGCCTTTGAGAGTCGAATAGTGTGAGCCAAAAAATGTCTCCTTCCAGTCGATCTCGAACAAGGACGCCTGTTGGGGGAGGTAAATAAATGTACATGACTCTGAGTCGGACACACAGGACAAACCTCATTGAGGTAGGCACCATCGTTGGGTGCGATATCGTACATGGCCTTGATCCATCCTTTAAGCCGGGAAATCATCCCCTGGATTTCCATTGAGGATGTGCCATCCTCCCAAGTGATCCCACATATGAATTCCACGACCGCATTCCGCCAGCCAGGATTCAACCCGGCAGAGTCAGCATCAAACTGGCTGACTTTCCCACCTGCGAGTGTACTGCATGGATGATTGTTATTCCAAACTGGTGGAAGCAGAGGATGAGTGGAGAACGTACGCGAAACCGGCACTACAGTTAAGAAGGACCTCGGCGACTTCGGCATAGTTGTTTGCAACGGTGGCCTGCGAGAGAAGTCGAGATGTGATCATGACATTTACACCATTCGGGAAGGCGTTACTGGACATAATCCAATATAGCTCATACCATGAAGGATAATAATACATCTGTTCCTCAGAGATGACACCGAACAGCGCTAAGGAAGCTGTGTAGTTGTGCCAGGCCTGAGTGGTTGCCACCACGGTTTCGTTCGTCATGTTAGGTGCGACATAGAAGAAGCTCAGTTGTTGGTCAGATATGCTCCCATATGCTCCCCAACCATCATCTGTAAATTGTGTTTGGGAGCGCAGCAACCCCCCGACGAGCTCTGGCAACACCGACGAATTCGTGATGTTTGCCTGATACGTGTAGAGCTGGGTTGGAACAGAGGGATAGGTGCGGTAAGTGACGGAGGTGACAATTCCATACGTGAATCCACCATCTCCATGCAAAGCCCAGAAGAGGTCAGAGTACTGATAATTGTTCACAGTCAAGAACTCCCCGGTGGAGAGAACAACTGATATTTCTAGAGCGTTGTCGACACCTTCAATTGGTCGATCAATTTGGCGGACAATATGATCCTCCAGAATCTTACCTAGGCCATAGTTGGGCGACAGTGCAGAGTGACCTCCGCCCACTAACCATCCACCAGATGAACTGACGGAATAACAGAAAGTGCCGACCATCAAGCGCCCGTGGTCATTGACAGCGGCATATGCTTCATCCCATTGTATGCCAGCAGCAAGCGTCACGGCTACTCAGAACAAGCAGTCAGAAGAGTCCCAAAGCAGATTTCAAATAATCCTACCCTCATACGTCTCGTTCGCTGGCCCTCCCTCAGGCACAAACATGGAATTGTACGTGATATCTTTCATGTTATGAGTCCACACCACAAATGAACCCCGCGCCGCACTACGCCCAAGATAATCGTGACTGCGCGAGCATCATCCATCAGATCATGTCTACCCCATACAGTTTATATTAAGTGAGATGACCTACCCTGTGTTCTTAACAATCAACTTCAAGTTCTGCTGCACTGCAAAAGTAACTGCAGCCTGTATGTCTCCCACTGAGCGTGCGTCTACACCGATGGCTGGCACGCTCCCTTGTTCACATGCACCCGTGATGGTCGTGTTGAGATAACATGCGTCGATGGTGCCATTCTGGAACATAAAGGTCTTGAAATTCGCTACTTCCATCGATCCGGGAATGGACGAGCGCCAGATGCTGTCATACCAGTTCTCGAGGACTGCAGTGCGGTTTCCTGATGGGTCAGATGGCGGGTAGCATGCTGACGCGCTGGGAAGTGGGTAGACAAGTGGCTGGGAGACCAGGGACTGGAGTTGCGAGAACGTGGAGGCGGAGAGCCAACAAGATTGACCAAAGGTACAAAGACAACCCAAACTACCAGCCCATGCAGTCATGGGCCTTCCTATTGCAAGGAGTGCCAGTGCAGAAAACACTTTCATCCTTGCTTGTTCGAGTGGTTGAAGCGGAAAGAATATAATAAGGAAGGTTTGCAATGTGTCCCTTGGGGGAAAAGGGATAAATTATATACAGTCACCTCCACATAAATTGCGGTGTTTGATCTCTCAGCGTACACAGGAAGATGGCCTTCAGTCTCTTAATCCAGCATGTTGTTGATGTCACTCCGGAGAGGCACTGTGGTGCGCGGCATGCCTGTTTGTGGAAACAGTAGTGCGTGGATTCCATTGTACAGGTAATTTTAGATGAATCTGACTTACAGATTGGCAGACAGGTGATGTGCGAACTGGGTCATGGGTACCCAGAACAAAGAATCGGTTCCCAATGGACTTTCCAACATGTGACTGTGAGGGAAGGCGGACGAAGCTATCTTGCTTGGATGCTTTTGGTCGAGGGAGATTCGTCATCCATATGCGTCCGTCGCCCAATGCAGGATGGTACTCGCTGCGGCCAAGCCATTCCCACAGAGCAACGCACAAGGCGCTTAGGGTACTCCTGAATCAAAGGGTGCGGCGAGCTGACCTTTGTTACTACCTGAGTGGTATTCCAAAAATTAATGACAAAGTAGGTCTAAGTTGAAAACCGCTCCCCATATGCCTGTATGGTTTGCGGGATTTGGATTTGTGTATAGCCACTCGGACATACCTCAACGAAATCTAAGTACCTCCCGCTGAGTAGCCCTGTTGGATGCAGCAATTGACGACTTTGGGCTTCACTTTCCCGCTTCCCATGGAGGAAGACGCCATAACTCCCTCAAGTATCCTATCACTGTGCACTACACGTATTATGTTTGTCGAGCCGGTGACCGAGTCGCTGTGACGTTTCGCTAGGTCATTTCAAGCCTCGTGTCAACTTCAAGTTGGTATGGTCGCTCGTTCTCTGAGGGTTCCATTTTTTTGAGGTGTTATCCCAATACCAGGCGACGGACGACATCCGTGATCACGATGTAATATGGTGGCTGAACACACAACTCAAGGCAGTAGTATGTCATCTCAAAGTCGTTCATTAGTTATGGAAGACTGAAACTCCTTCCCATTCCAGTTCCTCCATAACTATGGATCATACTACAACTCGAGTCAACATCAGATGGCGTAGACGATGCTGACATAGTTAGAACGCAGCATGATCTTGAATGAATCGGCACCCATCGGGTTTTGGAGGTCATGTATCCCCGCAGCACGTTAAATAGATGCGTTCGGTTGTGCCTGTGCTACCAGATGGGACAAGACAAGTAATACTGCACTTCCTCCCATGGCTAAAATATCTATGATTGGGATATGGGTTGAGACTGTATGTGGCTGCAACGAACCATCCGAATAGTATTAACCGACTTGTAGCTGCGCCACATATGGACTTTGCATGTTCATTCTCTTGCGTGAAGGGAAGGTCCCTACATTGGTGGATTCCGGGTCCCTTGATGGTTTCTACTGCGATAACTGGATGTGAACACCACCGTTCAAATAGCCCTCAGATTCATCGATAGGCCACGTTCCCATGTTGATGGTGTCGAATATTGACATCCACTTTGGGTCAGAAGCAAAGCTAGGGGCTGGTTCAGTTTTTACATTCTCCGTATCCCTGTGTACGAGCAACAAACAATCGGTGTTCCCATCCGAAGGTACTTCTTCATTTTCCACGTCACTAACTTCCCGCAAAAGGTTTCAGGTGGGAACTCCCAGAGGGCTGCTCTCTGAGCATATCTGCTCTTCCTGTTGTGCCATCATGACCATGACCATGCGATCCGTGCCAAGACATGGTCACTGCCATATGCACTCACCTCAGCGACAATACCTACGAGCCCTGGGCCGATGGGACCTCGTGACAATACAGTTCTCGTCATGGACGGTGGCCTTTGCATTCCAACCTGACCAACAATTGGGGCATTCCTTTCCTGCATTCACCCAGTCCGCTTGTGTCAACCACCCAATCCCACCAGGATTGTCTGCCTTCCATCAATTCCGGTCGTAGGTAACATGTTCCGTTCCCCCTCGGACGGCTCTCATCATTAACAACCCCCACAAAGTGCATCCATGGGTGCTATGGCTCCCAACACTCATGGTACCACGGTGGCAAGATTGAAGTAGTGCCTCTGTCCACCTCCCGTTTGGACCTTGACCTGTTCACCGGTCAAGCACTGAGTCGCAGTTCTGCATCTTCCCTGGTAAGCGGAATTCGTTATTGCTGTTTGAAGGACTTGTAGAAAGTCGAACTTGCTAGATGCTTGCGGGTAGTTGACAACTTACGAGTCATATACAGCAAATATGACTCGATGCATATTTTGGGGGCAGTATCTTGTTCCAACCAAATGCATGTACTTGACACACTTCGAAGAAGGCCTGTAACAAGTCGTCCATCCGCGTTGATCTGCTTTTCTTCAACTCCTACGTATCTCCCACCAATGCTCCCATAGTGTCAAGTAAGTTCAAGCGGCTGTAACAAACCACTGCCATGGTTGCACCGCCACACTTTCTAGTGGAACAAGATGGACAGGCATAGAATCTTGAACGACTCCTGTCATATGGTAGGAGCCTGAGCAAGTAGTGATCTATAAATGCCTGGCCAGGTAACCGCAATTTGGGGCAGCTTTTTCCGAGCGGTCGTGAATGATGAAACTGAGCCAAACTTACCGACTAAACGAATGATTGAATGAATTCCTTGGTCAATTTGAGCTAGCGATTAATAGAAACATTGCAATATTTAGGTTGAGCTTAGAACACTACATCAAGCAAGAGTTTAGAAGGGTCATCGTGGGCAGTAGCATGAGTTAGGGAAGGCAAAACGTGGATCAATAGTGGCAGGTCAAATTTTCGTTCCAATCCTCGGATCCAACACCCTCCGCAACCATGAAAAGCCTGTATGGATCATATCTGTCCTTGATGTCTTTGAGAGTCGAATAATGCGAGCCAAAAAAAGTCTCCTTCTAGTCAATCTCGAACAAGGATGCCTGTTGAGAGAGATAAATAAACATACATGACCCCAAGTTAAATGCAAGGGACGAACCTCGTTGAAGTAAGCACCATCGTTGGGTGTGATATCGTACATGGCCTTGATCCATCCTTTAAGCTGAGAAATCATCCCCTCGATTTTGATCGAGGGTGTGCCATCCTCCTGAAACAACCCAATAGGCCTCAGCGTCAACTGTGGCTCTAGGGAATCGAAGACCAAAGGGAAGGCGCACCGAAGGCACTAGCGATCGGTTGCGGAGGTATTCTCACTGGCTGAGGTGGGGGAAAACCAAGAGAACTAAACTGGAGTTCTCTGGCTGGGACTTGTGCCCTTATATACTACTACTATTGTATGTACATGTTTGTATCGGA
>JBBPRK010000646.1:0-19476 GCA_038093075.1 Boletus patriciae
CAGACACGAAGAGATGGCAGCGCGGCCATCCCATCTTATGACAACGCGCGAACTTGATCGCGTATAGGACTGTGGCGAAAAGGGGGTGGAAAAAGATGAGATTCGGCGTACCTGTCGCCAACGTCTGGCAAGTTGCGAACATGCTTACAGACGGGTTTGTTGATTGTCTTTACTTTTCGAGTCGGGGACCGTGTGAGCGTCTGTCAAAGTGCAGGCTGTCATCGACTGCCAGGACGACCTGAGTAATCTCGAGCAGATCTACCTGGAGGTCCGCGGAAGATTCACGACTGCGACGCGTTCCACATGGATATCTTGCGATGTGGACGGAGTCGGAGCAGCCGGGATGATCAACGAGCGCTTGATCTGGGGCGGTGGAATGTGGCGAAGTGTACATAACTCCGCTGTTTTATTGGTATTGCGTGATTTATTAGACGAACGAACGAGCGGTGCGTCTTACGATTGTGATTGAATGGGCGATGGGTTGCGGGACGTGCAGCGTTTTTTGATGTGGTTGCGAGCGCGAGTTGCACTGGCGTGTGGAGGTGGGGCAGAATCAGAGAAGATCTGAAAAGGGGGAAAAGCGAAAAGCGAATCTGAGGGAGCACATGGGCGCGAGGCACGTACCGAGGCTGAGCAACAAAGTACATGCAAACGCACGTTGAGAGCCGGCCAATCGGGAAGAAGGCGTCGGCCGAGTGAAATGCGCCATCGTGAACGTGGTTTGTGGGCGCTTCGGCGGATCATACTCGATACGGTGTACCGAAGCAGGAGGAGAGGCGTAAGCAGGGTTTGATTAGTCCGGTATGCCCTCTGCCGCACTAGAGGCGAGTCTGGTGGCGAGTTCGAAGAAGTGTCGTTGGATGTTTGTCTGGATCTGGGATAGGGACGAGGCTGACACATGGCGAGATCAGGGTGACAGACAGAGAAGACGAGACACGATGCAGAGCGCAACTAGTTGATATTCGAGTTTAATGTCCGACGTTTTAGACAAGGTCAAGGCAGATCTGGATGCACGGCAGTGGGAAAGGACGAGGGAGGATGTGCAGTGATCAGTGCAGTGCGTCGAGGGCACCGTATGGACGAGACAAATAGGGTTAGCATCATGGCATTGGGATGTGCAAGACGTTGTGCTTATATTATCTGACAGGGAGTGAGCCAAGAGAGAAGTTGGGATAGGAATGGACCGGATGAGCGACGCCAAATCGGCTGAAAAAATAAAACACTATGTTGAAAAAAAGCGGAATACATACAGGGGTATGAGGGGGGGAGGTTGCCGCGAGTCTGCACGTCATGCACACCCAAAGATAGAACGGCCAATAGAACGTACGAGGAGGGGGTGTGCAGGCAATGAAATGGGACGACCTGCCATGTCGGCGCCGGAGGGAAAGCGAGTGTAGGGGCGAGGTGATGAATGAGGCATACGGGTTCAAAAGGGTTAGATTTGGCTACACGAGGACGTTGATCAACAGAAATGCTTCGTACCTACGCTCACGACTGGCAGACTGGCCCAGTACTTGCGAGCAGAAACATCATCGGACGAGATTCCCAAAAAGGCAATTCCGCCGGGATGGCGAATCGTTTGAAGAAGACACATCCATAAAAGGTAAAAAGGAAGCAGTACGAGGGAGATTTGGGGGTCACGAAAGACTTTGCCATGCAGATTGGTATTTTTGAATTCTTTATATTTTCCTTCAGATATTATGTTATTAGTAGATTGGGTTCTCAGATCCAGCAGGTCTCGCTGAAAAAGACGCCTGCTTGGTCCTCCTGCCCAAATGGCTCCATCCGATCCTCTTTATAACATCCTCCCCGTCCCTCCTCTCCCCCGTCCCCGCCCCCTCCCATCCTCGTCCTGGCCACATTCCCCCTCGTCTCTTCTCCGATCATGTCTTTGGATCACTTCCCCATGTTCACCGAACGGCGCTTCCAACCCAGTGAGAGGACATCTTACCCGACCCACGATCACCTCATTCCATCCGCTTCCTCGTGGTCTTACTCTTCCAGGGCCTCCCCCGACGCCCACACAGCCTTCCCGCACCACATTCCGTCATCCTGGAACACTCCCCAGTGCTCCGCGTGGTCCACTCCCTCCGTCACCTACTCGTCCCCCCCGCCTCCCTCTCCTCCTCCGTACGTTACCCTGAGTCCGACTTACCGTCACTCCGCGTTTGCCCTCTTCCCTCACACCGATTACCCCCCATCTTCCTCCCGGCCTCTCCTCAACTCCATACACCCCTCCCTCGCTTCCCCAGCGGCGTCCTCCACGCGTATTGCTCAAAATAGCTTATCCTCTATCGCTCCAAACCCAAAGTATGATTCTCATCCCTGGGGCGATGGGCTCTACACTATCGATGATCCGGAAACCGCATCAAACTCCGAACGGCCTGCAAGCAGTGTGGCTACTTCCCCTTCCGCACGCGCTTCCTCCATCTCTTCTTCTGTCAGCATCCCCCCAGTAAAGGTAGAGCCCGAGGACGCTGTCTCCGCAGACTGCTTTGTCATGGAATTCTCTGCTCCCACCCCTGCTGCCCAGGCGAGCAGCTCTCTCGCTCCCCCGACAGAGGTCCCCCTTCGTGCCACCCAGGCCAGCAAGGCGATGCGCAAGATGATGGGTGTCTTCCGCCTCAATCCCTTTTCCATGCATGAGAGCGGCGCTCAGCCTACCACAACTTGGACCGGCGAGGAAGCAGGTCCACTCGACGAGGAGCCACAGATGTTTGAGTTCCAGCTCGATGTACCCGGTTACGAGCCCCCACTCAGTGATCCGGTGCATCCGCAGCCTGCTTCCTCAAACAAGCCCGACGGCGATTTCGACGACACCGGCAACTGGGCAGAGTGTAATGAACCACCCCTGCATTACTCGTCCGCCTCTCAGCCGGCCTGGCTCGGAAATGACCCCCCGGCGTCTTATACATTGCCGTCCCTACGACCTTATAGCCCACATCCCCCGCTCCACTCGCCGTCCTCGTCGTCTGTCTCGCCTCGCAGAACACCGTTAGATATTACTTCGCCAGACGTAAGTTCGTCCTCGATCCTTTGATAAAATCCCTTTGACCAATCTGTATAGTACGCCTCTTCATATGCTCTGTCCGTGCCAAGTAGCTGCGCTACCTCGATCGACAACCTCCCGCCCATCTCAACGATGGCCCGTCGGTGGTCACATACGACCAGCCTCCAACATCCCTTCATGATATAGACTTGCAGCACTAGTCGTGACCCCCGTCACTCATGTCAGAAGCATTCTCGCAAAAGCCGCATCCAGTGTATTACTATACCACCTTTAGTTTTTCTGCTTGTTTCTGTCGTGTTATTCTATACCTCGCAGGACACTCCGCGTCTTTCGAGGTACTCCGCTACTGCTTGTCTTGATGTCTTGCTCTCGTCACTTCTTGGGTATTCCTTCAATACGGACAAACCACCGCATCCAATATTGCTTGCTCAACGGGTTGGAACGCATGTAGTATAGCCAATTCATACCTACATTACATACGCATCATGTTACATCTTGCATACCATCACGCTGTGCCCGTGATCGCATCCACGCGGACAGATTACCTGAGCGCGATAACGTCAGCAAGTCTCACGGGCGATTGCCCCTTGATATGTAGGTAATGTAGGTGATCCACGCTTTTTCTGATCGGTTCCATAACCCGTCACGATGGCCATGGGTATAGACGAGGCGCACGAAGGCAATCATATGTGCGCCGTCCTATCGGTCAAATCAGCACGATCGACGCGAGGGAGCGTCACGCGCCAAAAAAAAAACTGGGCGCAGACGAAGCCCGAAGCATGCAGACATTAGATCGGGGGCATTCAAGTTCTGCTACCGTTGGATCACGGTTCGTGGGGAAATGCGGGACGTGAACGTCGCAGTGGAGTTCAACGAACGTTGAGAGAGGGAACGGCGTTCGAATGGCATTCTTCCATCGTGACGATGGGCGTCGTGTGGATACTAACTAGTACTCTGGCTGCATCGTGACGAGGCACCGTTGCGTGCCGGAGTCCTTGCCAGTGGCCGTCGCCGAACTAGAGGAAGAGAAGAAAAGGTACGCCGTCGATAGGGGTGGGTTCGAGACCCTTCCGCGAGATGTCCGTGTGCACGTGTACGTGTCGGCGCAAGCGATCTCCACTCCGTCGGTGTTGATCCATGTATGCCCCACCCCTCTTTTTTTTTGAACGGCGTACAACGACGGCGGACTTGGCAAGGTCGACTCAGGTCAGCAGTCGTTATCGTTATCGCCGTCTGTTCGGATTCGAACGACGTGAGAAGACTCAAAGACGCGTCGACCCATGCCGGGACTGAATCCATCAAAAGAACCAACCCTTTGGAGGGTTCAGACAGAAGGTGTCTCCAAGAGGCGTCGAGGACCACGCCCAATGACGCGTCACTGGCTGTCACCCCGTCGGGATCGGACGGGCACACAACACGTCGCGAACCATGCATCATGTGTCTGCGAAATGGAATCAATTGTTTGACACATCCTTGACGTGCCTGCTTGTTTTCCAAGATACCCAGCGGACTGCGGTGCGAATCTGAGTTAAGCGCTCATAGATAGCGGGTGAATAAACCTGTGCATGCGGCACGAGTGGTGCACGGGTCGTTGTTCGGCCAAGCGTGTGCCCCCACTGCGTCCCGAAGGCGCGCCTAGAATCTGGAATACAAAAGACCAAGAGCCCGCTTCCTTGTTATCGTCATGATGCAGCACAAGAAAATAATCTCTATGCTTATCGCCGGCGAGCGGCGACCCAGGGCCTACTGAGTCCCCTGTTCAGTGTTATAGATCAGACACGACGATGACAGCATCGTGCAAGTCGAGATGCGCGATCCGGAAATATCCTACTGGCTCCATTATGGGCGCCGAGGAAATTCATTTCTCGTCCACGAGAACTAGACATAGTTATGGGATATCGTCGCAAAGTCCATGCTTTGTTCTAGTGCCGGTGGGGCACGCGGCGACCGTTGGACGCGCTCGCGATGTGCGTGGTGGGGTGGTCAGAATGGGACGCGTACGCGCTAGCATGGACGCGTCGCGGCGACATGGTCTCACGCACGGCGAACCGGCGCGCCGTACGTCTCCGCCGTCACTAGAAACGGCGCTCACAGATGCAATCATATTGATGTGACGGGCGAAGACAAACAATGCACCCCAAAGCGGCCTAGCACCGCATGTCTGGGTTTCCGGGCAAGTATGACCGCTGCGCCGAACGATGGGGGTCGTGTAAACGTTCGATAAAAGTAGGGTATGCGGGCATTTGCTCCGCCCCGAGTCCGAGATGAGCATATGCCGGAAAAACGGACAAACAGAGACGAAGGAGGTGGCGTGCGTACGTGACGGCAAGTTCCTCGACATCTTTGCGTTCGACCTCGCTGGTCCACTAGTCAGTCACGTCGGGGGTCGATGAATTTGATGATTAACCTTGTGCGCCGCCGTTTCCCGATGGGACGACGTATCTGGATCTGTATAGCTGCGCGTTGCGGGACCATCCGGGCCACGCTACTCCATTGTTGGTCTTCATAGAAAAAGACTTTGACCGCAACATTTCGGATTTCGTCGGGTTGCGCCATCAGGCTCCTGGGACTCAAGGACTGGCTCTTCCCAAGTTCTCGGCAAAGTCCACTCGCTGATGAGCGTAGTCCGTTTCGCCAAGTTGCGCGAACGTTCGAGACGCTTCGAAGTTTGAATTATATTTGTCGTCGTCGGTTGCGTAAAAAGAACAGGGGGTTTTTCTGTCGGGAGCGAATTTTGTGCGGGCGTGACGAGCTCATATCTTGGATACCAACTCTTCGGGACGAGGATAAGTACATTGACGGCCATCGACGTGCAATGGCCGCTCTGGACCGGATCCTTGGCCTAGGCAGGAAGAAAAGAAAACGAATTTGAGTAGGTCCCCGTTTTGCTCATTTTGCAATTGAGTCTGCCCGATCAAACACGCAAGGTAGAAGTGAGAATCTTGCCTATCGGGTGATTGCACTGGTTATTCGGCAGCGCGCCGATGAGGACATAATTGGCTCGATGTAATAGACACCGAAGAGAATAAACTCTAAACGGTGATCAGTGCGGATGCGAGACAAAGTTTCCCGGAAAGCCTGAAGCATGAGGTCAGTGGCTGCACCTCAAGGCAAATGAAGACGTAATCAGATCGTACAGAGAGGAGGGCTTGTTTAGCTGGAGGTTCTGGTATCACCCACGGAGAATCGGAGATGGATATCTCCGTGTGAGCGGGCATAGTGCTGGGATTTGAATTCGGCAGATAGCCAGAGCTAGCAATGAGCCATTTATGCGATACCAATGCCAGGTTAGACTTGCTTCAACGGTCGACATGCAGGCCGAGTTGCAAACCCACATTCAAGGCTGCACGAGGTGAAACGCGTATCGTCGAAAGAAAACGGGGGTGACAGTTGGTCGGAGCGGACTTCCGATTTCAAGAAAAATAAAAAACATCGAGGATAAAGGACCTGGACCACGTCCAAAAACCGCCGTTGGTCGGCCGATGGTTATAAAAGCGCGCTTCCCCACTTGGAACGCACCAAATCCTTGCCCGCATCTTAGGCTCCAACTCATGGTGACTCTGCGCGTTTTCTCCAAGGAAGTAGAAGATCTGGGCTGTCGACGAATGACACCGCCTCGTTATTGGGGGTTTTCAGACGACACCCGCTGTGATACTTTGAGGTCCGACCCATCGCACTCGGATTTCCGAGACATATCGCGGGCGCGCACTGCCGCGTTGACCTGCTGCGGATTGAGAATCGAGCTGCGTGGTCCAGTTGGGGGTAGGGGTTGACTTGTACGCTCCGACGTTCGTTCTTTGTGCTGGATTCGAGGTTGTGGTCAGATGAGTGGGCTGCGGTTCCACGGACCGACTTCCGGCATTGTTACTAAAAAGGCAACGACGCCCACGCGACTGCCACGAGAGCCGAAGAAGCGTCACATGTGTCAAGCAACCACGCGAGCGACGAGATCACTCTAACAGAGCGAGTCCATACGTCCCCATCCTCTCTCCGTATCTCCACATATCTTGCCCTGCATACCTCTGCAACACTTTCCGCCCCGAAAGATCCATTTTGATGCTCGACAACGAGGAGTATGCCCATGGGCGACGAAGGAGCGTTGACGTTGGCGGTTTAGCGCTCGCACTCGAAAACCAGGGTTTAGGTCATGGCTGGGGTGGCTGGGACCAAGTACAGAAGGGAGAGACCCGGTGCGCTCATTTTTCGAAATCCCACATGCTCACCTAATCCACCGCCCCAGCTACGCTGAACTGCTCTACGAAATGTATACTCAGACACTGACAACAGTCACTCATTACGATACGGATCCGTATGTCTGCCGCCACCACTTACTTTTCTCACCCGCCCAACGTACCCCCTAGGTCCCCGATCGAGATCCCTCCAGAAACCCGCAAGCGTTTGATTCGTGGACTTGATGGTTGGCACTTTGAACCTCACAAACTACCCGACGAAGAGGTCCTGTTCTGTGCGCAGATTTTGTTTGAGAGCTTGTTTCAGATAGAAAACATGCAGAATGACACGGGGGTTTCTCTCAGTCAGTGTCACATCTGTCTTGTTACGTTTCATGTGCCAACTCATGCACTGATGACACAGATGACATATCAATCTTTCTGAAGCACCTCCGACCTCTCTACTGCGGACGGAATTCTTACCACAATTTTCAACACGCACTGGACGTCCTGCAAGCGTGTCAGGCCTTCTTGTGTGCTGCGGCCGTTGTGCCTCCGGTCTCTATCCTCTGCCGCGATGCCCGCCCATGGCGGCCAGATAAGAGAGAAGGCCGCCTTGTTTCCACCCTTGAAAACATGGATCTCTTTGCCCTTTTCATCGCGGCCATCGGCCATGACGTCGGTCATCCTGGCTTCACAAACTTGTTTATGGTCAGTCTATTGCGTATCCGAAACCCATGCGCGACAACCCGTCATTGACACTCGAGTCCTAGAAAAATGCAGGTGCACCCCTGTCAGCTGTGTTTGACGGAAAATCAGCTCTGGAGCACATGCATTACTCAATCCTGGTCCAAGTCATACGCCGCCATGGTCTCGGCAGTCTGCTCGATCGGCCGAATGGGCAAACGTTCCGAAAAATGCTTGCGGGGATCGTCCTCGCAACCGATATGGGCGTTCACTTCGAATTCATGAAGAAATTCGGACTTCTCGTGGCTGGCAAGGCTTACCCTCTGTGCCACCGCAAGTTGCTGTTGTGTCAAGCACTCATCAAGTGCGCCGATATCAGCAATCCCGTAGGTTTCCGTGACATCCTTGACAGGAGTTCCACTCACCCATGTGCCAGAGCCGACCGCCAGGCGTGTCGCACTACTGGGCGAACGCACTGATGGCGGAGTGGAATTGCCAGGCATCGCTGGAAAGATTGTGGCAGCTGCCACCCTCGGTACAGCCCTCGGAGACACCTCTGGGTCAAGTCCGAGGGCAGATTTTCTTCGTTAGCACGTTTGCCAAGCCACTCCTCGACATTACTGCGAAAGGCATTCCAGGTCAGAAAGAGCACTGTATTGTCCAGCCAACCGTCCTGACGCTTACCGTGTTCTCAGAGATGCAAGAGTTCGCCGATCAATGTACCTCGAATCTCGCCATGTGGGAAGCTCGCTGCGTCGAATTGACGTCTACGAAAGAAGTGCCACCCCCATCTCCAAAGTCGGCCGCACCCGCCCGATCGGCGGCAGACTTTCTCACATCATTTCCTCTCACGTTGCCCACATTCGTCCTGACCTATCAGGACGATCAGCAACCCGCCGGCGAGTGGCACACGTATTCACCCTCCTCTCCATCCTCATCCTCATCTTCCGAAGCAATACCCGACAATCTACTCGGGGACCAACTTTCCCCACCCGCATCGCCTTCGCCGTCCATCGGCTCGGCTTCGTTCATCCTCGCCCCTCGATCCTCGTCGTCCAGCCTTCGCACGAGCCCCACCAGCGACGCCGCCGCCGTGATGCGAGCAGCATACGAAGCTGGCGTACGCAAGAAGCGGAGTTTCTACAGCCGATTATCGTGGACGGCAGACCTGAGCCCCGTGTCCTCCATGACGAACCTTGTCGCCGCCGTAGGGTCCCATCCAAAGGCGATCGCGACCAATACCACACACGTTGATACCCCCATCTCCCCGTACGTCGCCACTGTTGGAGTTGTCGTGCCATCGCCCGAGGGAGAAGCGCGTTGCACTGTCGGCTCGGTGCTATGACAGTGATCGAAAAGACATCGCATCTCGGAGTTGGTGCATTAGATGTCGGCACAGTCGATCGGGGATGATTTCCGCACACATCTATACGCGTCGGACTCGGCCCACGGAAGGAGAGGGTTGGGCTCTTTTTTTGGAGATTCTAAGTTAACTCCCAGCTATTTTTCATGCGTCAGGTTTGTGTTTGCGGCATCGTGCATTTCGGTTTTTTCTCTGTTGTTTTTGCATAGGAAGTTTTTTTGATCTTACCAAGCTTGGTCCATCACCCAATGTATCATGTCAACGTTTAATGACAACGTATCATTAGCACAACTTTCTTGAATCATGTGTAGTACGAAGCAGGGCTGGAAAATGGACAGCAGTAGTACGACGTGGATTTGTTCCTAGTCTCCCTAAGCAAGACCTAATACTTGGAGATCAGAAGAGAGTCGTTCTGATCACGCGATTTCTTCTCGACTTTTTCCAGAAACCGGAGGAGCGCCGCGATCACTTTCTCGGGCGCCTCCTGTGGTACCCAATGTCCCGCACCTTCGATCAGTACGACATCGTCGCTCTGCATCCCGAATAGGTGTCTCATCTTCTCCACAGCGCCAGGTTTCTGATATACGCCCCAATCGCGCGCCCCAGAAATAAACGCTGCAGGAACGCGTACTTGGCGCCCCGAGAGCGCGATAAGCTCATCCACCCTCTCCGCTGGCGGCGGTGAGAGTGCAGATCGGTAATAATTGAGCCCGCCCTGGAAGCCAGTGCGGGCAAACTCGGACGCATACACCCTCCCAGCCTCGGCATCATCCGGGGGCCATGTAAAGTGTGGGTGCAGGCTGGCGTGCCGCTCGATCAGCTGCAGCATGTTCTCGTGTGCTGGCATGACGTAGTACTCTGGAAGTGAAGCTAGATCGCGCGCGATCGCGTCGATCGTTGGAGATGGGTTCGAGGCTAAGGGGAGAGGATGCGTGGTGTTACCCTCCCAAACAGCGCTCTTCATGTGATAGTAGCCGCCTAGAAAGTGGTAGAGATCTTCCTGAGTTTCTCCGAGCATGTCTCTATTGGCATCGCGGGTGGAAAAGTAACTGGTGTAGTGCTTCCTGGGTGGGGTGAGAGCTGCGAGGGCCGCGGAAACGGCCTGAGCGAGTGTTGTGAGGGGTTTGTCCTTGGCGGCCGCGATATCGGCCGGGTCACCCCGGTTGGGATGGGGTTGTTGTGGCTGTTCCACCCCTGCGAAAGGAACGCTCATGAAGACGACGGAGCGAAAGAGCTCTGGGTGAGCGGTGATGGAGTGCCCAGCAACGAAGGATCCGAAATCGTGGCCAACGAGCAAGGCAACGGAGCCATGTCCGAGGGCTTTGACGAGGGAACAAATATCCTCTGCGATGTTGAGGACGTGGAACGGAGCGATTGGGTCGTCATACTGAATCTGTTTGGGTGTCTCCTCATGTTGTGTGACGGTGCGCCCGTACCCTCGCAGGTCTGGTGCAATGACATGATAGCCCCCACGGGCTGCAGAAAGGGGGGCAAGGACTTTACGCCATGAATATGCGAGCTCTGGGAAGCCGTGCAACAGCAGGATCAAGGGAAGCGATGCGTGTTCGCTTGCGATAGTCGGGAAGGCTTCGATAAGGTGTATTTGTAAACCGTCCCGATCGTCAAGGGTCACAATACGTGAACGCAATGTGCACCCCGGCTGGAGGTCCTGAGAAGCAAGTAAATCCATGATTGCGCTTGGTACAGCGAGCGCTGATCGTGGTTGCAATGCAGAGTCCCGGAGTTAGCCTAGCACCGGAGTATACTTGGACCTTAGCTTGATCTCTGGTTTGGGAAACAACTGTGTTTGAACAAACACGGTTATTTGAACAAATGGGAACCCCTTATTAACGTTATGGCTGGTGTCCTGAACGCACGAGGCAAAACCAAAACGAATACATACGTACGAAGGCAGGCAGCCTGATAGCCCGTGTCTAGCATTGGCAGACGGGCGGGCTCAAGATAAGGTTCTGGACTGTTGGACCCTTGGTGGGAATGCGACAAGTCGTTGGTCTAATAGCTCCGACAGAAAGCCGCGGTAACACTTTCCCCGGCGTTAGGTCAACGCCTATCTTTAGTTCAGTGAGCGAACAAGATTCAGATGGGCCAATCAGAGGGCAGTGAGGGTATATCTTGCTCGGCGACGCGCCACCGTCAAGTGTCAAGACCGGCCTGATCTCTCGCCGCGAACAAAGTCGCGATCCACCCGAGATTGATGGAATGAATGATTAATACATAAAGTAGGGTGCTGGATGATGTTCGCCGGCGATTCGAGACTCGAGGCAACACCTGAAGTGAGCCAGCGGGGGGCTTATGCAATGCAAACCCCCTCCAGCTCCAAGCAAGCGGTGTCCAGACGACCGGGACCAATCGCCTATCACTAGATTTGGACTTATTTGGTTCGCCCTCAACCCACCATGGACCAGGACTACTTAAACTCTCTTTGTTGGTTGCCTTGTTCTTCTCCCATCTTCCTCTTCCTCCCATCGTCCACTTCCGGCGATCCATACCACCCACTTAAACCAACAAGTGCGTGTTACTGCCCACCGGCGGTGTCATTTCTCGGTCGCTCACCTGCCTCTCCTAGGTCCTCCAATCCTAGACCCTCGCAATGTGTGGCATCTTTGGTTACGTCAACTACTTGAAGGACAAGGTGAGCCATCCTTCCTGTCTCATCATGCGCGGTGTCCTTGGTATATGTCTGCACCGTTCTTTGTCTGGCTATATGCGCGTTACTATCAGTGTCTCACGCCATTGGTTGCGGGCCCGCGTTACCATATATGGTAGTAATCTCGCTTCGATATCTGATCGCAACTTATCACCAGGACCGCAAGGAACTCCTTGAGATCCTTTGCAATGGACTTGCTCGTCAAGAATATCGCGGTTACGACTCGGCTGGTATTGGTATCGATGGGGACAAGCCAGGTCAAGTCGTCTATTTCAAGGAAGTTGGCAAGGTGGCCGGGTTGCGCAAGCGCATCGCCGAGTCAGACATCAATACCACCAAGGTCTTCACCTCGCAGGTCTCCATTGCTCACACACGTTGGGCCACCCACGGACCTCCCTCAACCATCAACTGTCATCCTATCCGCGCTGGTTCGAGCGACGAGTTTATTGTCGTCCACAACGGCATCGTTACCAATGCCACTGCCCTCAGACAGGTTCTGCAGAGACGTGGCTACAAGTTCGAATCAGACACAGATACTGAGGCCGTCGCCATTCTCACCAAATATGTCTGGGACTCGCAGCCAGACAAGCGTCTTACGTTTACTGCATTGGTCAAGACTGTCTTGAAGGAGCTTGAGGGCTCGTTCGCTCTTGTCTTCAAGTCCGTACACTTCCCCAACGAACTTGTCACTGCTCGCCGTGGTTCGCCGCTGCTCATTGGTGTCAAGACCGACAAGAAACTCAAGGTCGACTTTGTGGATGTTGAGTTTGCGGGTGCCGATGCCGATACCAAGGCAGTCGATAGTCGTAAGTATTACTGTCGATCTCAGTGTCCTCATCTACTCACTAGTGCTACAGTTGCGCCACCTACTTCCACCTCTCATCTGGCACCGCCCTCATTGGGCCCCAAGATTTCTCGCAGGCAATCTCGTAACTTCATTTCCGAAGATGGTACACCACAGCCCATCGAATTCTTCATCGCTTCAGATGCATCTGCCATTGTGGAGCACACGAAGCGTGTCCTCTACCTAGAGGACGATGACATTGCGCATATTGCTAATGGCCAACTCCATATCCACCGCCTCCGCCGCAATGAAGGCCAACCCGACACCCCTGCAACACGGAGCATCGAGACTCTTGAGATTGAAATCGCTGCGATCATGAAGGGCAAATTCGATCACTTTATGCAGAAAGAGATTTACGAGCAACCGGAGTCCGTGGTGAACACCATGCGTGGGCGTGTCAACTTCGATGACTACAAAGTCACGCTCGGTGGTCTTCGCTCCTACCTCCACATTATTCGTCGTGGTCGTCGCATTGTGTTCTGTGCTTGTGGTACAAGTTACCACTCTGCGTTGGCCACGCGTGCCATCTTTGAGGAATTGACAGAGATTCCTGTCAGTGTCGAACTTGCCTCTGACTTCCTGGATCGCAAGACGCCTATCTTCCGTGATGACGTCTGTGTGTTTGTCAGCCAAAGCGGAGAGACAGCCGATACTATTCTTGCATTGAGGTACTGCCTGGACCGTGGGGCTCTCTGTGTTGGTGTCGTCAACACCGTCGGCTCCACCATTTCTCGTGAAACACACTGCGGTGTCCACATAAACGCTGGCCCTGAAGTTGGTGTTGCTTCGACGAAGGTACGATGCGTGCTGTCCAATTCACTTGCCCAATCTAACCTTTCACAGGCATACACCTCGCAGTACATTGCATTGATGCTCATGGCGCTGCAGTTGTCCGAGGACCGTATCTCCTTCACACCACGTCGCAACGCCATCATCGATGGCCTCCGAGCACTCCCAGGGCAGATCAAGACGGTCCTTTCCCTTGACGGCGTCCTTCGAGAACTCGCGACTGGAGTACTTGCTAACTCCCGAAGCTTATTGCTTATGGGGAGAGGATACCAGTAAGTAGGCATATGTGGCGCTGCCATGGACCATGCTCATAAATCATCTAGGCACGCCACTTGCTTGGAGGGTGCCTTGAAGATCAAGGAAATCAGCTACATGCACTCGGAGGGCATCCTCGCGGGTGAACTGAAGCACGGTCCGCTGGCCCTGATTGACGAAAACATGCCCGTGATCATCGTCATGACGCAGGATTCGTTGTACCCCAAGGTTCAATCGGCCTTTGCACAAATCACCGCTCGCAAAGCCCAACCCATCGTCGTTTGCAACGACGGTGATGATGGCATCAAGCAGGGTGTGAAGACAATCCGTGTACCCAAGACTGTCGATGCTTTGCAAGGGCTCTTGAACATCATCCCTTTGCAACTCCTGAGTTACCACTTGGCGATCAAGAATGGCTTCGATGTCGACTTCCCGAGGAACTTGTGAGTACAGGCTAAATTCGATCCATTGATCATTGCTCATTGAAATTTCTAGGGCCAAGTCTGTCACCACCGAGTAAATCCCACTTCAGTTGTCTTCGGGTTAGACCAAGGGCACTGCACCGACAGCATCACTCTGGACTTTTGACTTGGAGATTTATTGTACACGTTTCACGGACACGTTTCTGGTAGTCGATGACGGACGCTTTGGCATTTCATGGACAGTTTCTATTACTTCAGCTCGACAGGATACGTTCCTCGCTCGCAGTTCCCCCACCTGTATTCCTCGCATGTCAGCCGTCGCTGCTGCGATTACACCAATCTCCTGTGGGGTTGTAGACGTGATAATGGAATGAAAATGATGCAAATCGCATCTCTGGCTCGCTCGTGGAACGAAACGCAAAACTGGCCCAAATACTCGGACCTGCCACGTTCACGCGTATAGATGGAGAGGAATCTTGCACTTCTAGGGTCGTTGGTCTCCCAAATAACACATGTCGACGAGGTTAGTATGTCTTCAAAGAGGACAAGACACGTTGTATTACGCGACGCGGATGGAAGGTCCCAAGTACAAGGTCTGGGAAATGCATCGCCCGTCGGTAGTTCGCTGCGTCTGACCGTCGCCTGTTAGCTCGCACGTACATAAATCCGTCAGGTCCAACACGGGGAGCCATCAACACCGTCAGGGGACAAGATCGCGATACTCGAGGACGCGAAAGCTCGCGTGCGGGGCCTTGCCCTGGACTTGCTCCCGTCATCGGATCGCCAAGTGTAAACTAGGTGCGGGCAAGTCATATCGGGTAGTGCGAGAACATCGCATGTCCACAGGTGTCGTCACCGAAGCAGAAAGAACGCTCGAACAACGATCGAGGGAGGGGCACGTAAGAAGGCCGAGTCCGAGGAGACCCAAGCGATATCTCAGATGGGTCTGAATGAATCGATTAGAAACCTCCGTGAAAAGAATCCAAAGATTTTCTTGGCACTGAAAGTACTAGGATTGAGCTGGTAATAGGGTGTCCGACGGACAATAGTAAGTTGAAGGGTTCACAGTGTAAGGAAGCGTGGTTCAACTGGCTGCTTCGTTCAGACTTTTGAACCTGATGAACGATGACCACCAAAACTAAAATGAATATCTCAAGAGGTGCATGTATGCACGAGATGCGTACCGCATAGAGGGAAACCACCCACTTTATTTTCTCTCCCTTATCCCCCCAGCTCTCGTCTCTCCCTCGTTCTCCTTCGCCCTTGCTGCCTGGTCTCTCAAGAGTTCCCCTTCCCGTCTCCATTCTCTCTTCTCGAATGCATCATAATCTTCCTTTGCATCTATCCAGCGTTCTTGGACATCTCTCACGTTTGCCGCCATCGGCCCTGCGGCAGTCGTGAACAATGGATACAGATTTGGTCGAGCGGACGCAGGTGCAGAACTGGAATCGATAGTGCCTTCTGGCGCAGGGACATTTTTGAGAGGGACAAAGATGTAGCCAGTCGCGCGGTCGATCGCGCGGGATAGGTGCAGCATCGAGTCCTTGTCCTTTGTATATATGAACGGGCCGGTCACACAACAAGAGGAGCGGGTGGCTTGGCAGTGACATACCTCGACAGCGAGCGTCTCAAACCCGACAAGGCTGTAATCTTCGATCACAGAAACCAATGCCATGTTCAGCGCCGTAAAACGTGGCGAGGTTGTATTCAGGGCGTTCTCTAGATAGGACAGATCTTGTACCTCGGTATAGAAATCGAGGTTGAAGTCTGGATGCTCGTTAGAGCGCTCACGTCTGCGTGTTTAAACCCCACATACCGAGATCACCATACTGAGATAGGATGTCGATTTTTGAGAGCACGTTGATATGTGGCAACTCGAGCTGGAGCATGGTTCGAAGGGAAAGGAGCAGGACGGACACGTACTTGGCGGGGTCGGTGACGTAGTGGGCATCACACAAATGAACGGCTGCCAGCTATGTAGCACACGAATCGCACCCTCGTGAAGCACTGGCCGCGCAGACGACATGATTACGCACCCGGAATCCAACCTTGGACAGTCTCTGGATGATACGTTTCAAAGATTGGTGGATCGTCGCCAGCTCGACTTGCCCGGGGATATCGAACAGGACGTACGCGTCGGGCCCCAGTTCGTTCAATCTTGCTTCTAGCCAGTCGAGGTTTGCCTCGAGGTATTCCATGCAGTATAACATGCCGCCGTTGGGACCTAGTCCGTGGGCATCCATCGCGTCCTGGAGGGTGATGAGCGAAACGATGTCGATGGCGCATGGATATGGGATGTTGTCGTTGGCGGGGTCCAGGTTGACAATGGAGATGGGGTGCTCGATGGCGGTGAACAGTTGGTGTTTTCCGTAGCAATAAGTCGATTTGCCGCTTCCTGGAGCGCCGCAGACGATCTCACCGAATGGCATGGTTGCGGAGCGAGTCAGACCCAAATTGGTTCTGTTCAACCAACTATGTACCAAGTACTACGACTCAGCGAAAACGGCGAGCAACTGTTCGACATCCTGTTCCACATACAGATATATCGTCACCATTCGTCTGGTCGGCGGATGGTCGTCAACATTTTGCTGTCTCGTACCATGAAGTCAAGCGTTTCGACACGTCCTCAGGATCCTTGCTCAGTAAATGGGCCATTCCTCGGGTTCCTGATTGTACGGTGGATACTTTGCTTCAGTCCACTATCACACAACCAAAAGTTCGTTCTGTGCACAGCTCGCTGTCCTTTTGGGACACTGGCACTTCCACTCACGGGCGGATTGGGACTGTTACGGTGATCAAGCATGCCATCAAAGTTTGGTCCAGTGCGCTCTCGTCCAAATGACGACTGCATTGTGACCGGCGAACACAACGGGAGAGTCATCTTCCCCAATCACAATCTTCGTGATATCGATATCCTTCCGCGTTTGTACTGTAAACCAAATATAAGTGATTACACTTATCAAGACTGTCGGTTTAATTTCAGGTCACGGTCACTCCCTTTTTCTCCATACATAGTGAGTGTATTTAAACATCGATTGCTTGCTTGTTCTGATCCTTCACTTTCCTCGCAGTGTTGCAATTTCCGCTTATATACAGCTGATGCGGTATTCAAATCGTGGACGAGGGAGACTTGACTCGCGTTGAAGAGCTGCCGACCTGAGGGGAAATTGCAAACCCCTCGAACTTCTTTCACCACGTGCATTCGCTATCAGCGCTCTTGTACAAACACGATCGGAACAGTGGGACATGACCTGGCCCTACGAAGAGCTACAACGTTCTGAAATGGACTGTTAAACCCTGAACATGACCTTTTTCTCTACATCTGCGATCGTCAGCTCTTCCGTGGTCATGTAGATATCTTTGAGGTGTCGACTGTGACATATCCCTGGACTCCGAGTCGATGGGTTCGATTCCATGTCACACCTCAGCCCCGTCCGGGCAGTGTCGAAAAATCGTTATCCAACCGCTTGCAAGCTGTGCAGAAGCACTAGGGTTGGGCATTTAGAGGAAGCCCGATGCATCGCCACGAGCACCATTGCCTCGTGGTATACACTGGCACGTAAGCTGTAGTGAATTCATTTAGTGTCGAGCATTTCCCCCCACCAACCCTCTCGCCGCCCATCTCTAGCCGAGTCGAAGCATAGCACCGTCATGTCAAGCGTCACACCGCAACAGTCTGACGGCAATCATCCTCAACCACATCTGGTCATTTCGACGCCTGATGGCACTATCAAGAGGGTCGCGTATCTCCCCGACGGACGACGAATTGTCACTAGCTCTGGTTGGAGAACTGTGAAGGTATGGAATCTGGAGGATGGGGAACAAGAAGGGACGACAATGGAGCACGAGGGCCAGATATGCAGTCTTGCAGTGACCCGGGATGGCACAAAGATCATCACCAGCGACGTTGTTGGGGAGATCAAAGTGTGGGACGTAGAGTCGCACGAAATTGTCAAGAAATGGATTTACCCACTGGCAGAGAGCTGGCCCGGGATTGCCATCTCACCGGATGACCGACTGATCGCGGTTGTTGGTGATAGGGCTATGGCTATTTACACCATGGAAGGGAAGATGAACCGTTTCATCGAGGTCGGCCACGGGGTGTGGTCTGGGTCGATGTCATTCTCTCCCGACGGAAAGAAACTCGCATGTGGCACTTATGGCGACATCCGCGTGTATGACGTCGACCGCGGCACATTCAGCGTAGGTCCATTTGTGCATCGATACGCGACTTGTGTGCTGTGGTCACGCGACGGCAGCAGGCTCTTCTCTAGCCCGGGCGACGAAACGATTCGCTGTTGGAACTCCGAGACAGGAAAACAAATCGGACATCCATGGACAGGTCACACCGGCCACATACAATCCCTCTCTCTTTCTCCAGATGGATCGATCCTTGCGAGCGCGTCCTACGATAGAACCGTTCGGTTCTGGGATCCAACTACCGGCAATCCCATCGGACAACATCTACAACATGTTGGTGCTGTACTCATGGTTTGTTTCTCTCCCTCCGGAGACTCCGTGGCATCAGGTGGATTTGATGGAAAGACATATTTATGGCGGGCACCTTGGTTGAATCCCATCAAGGATTTGGTAACTACACCATTCATATGTGTTTTCAAGTTTCTGGTACTTACCGTATCCCAGACGGGTCCAATTCTTCCTGGAATTGAATATGTTCTACGGGGTGCTGATCCTTCACTACATGCCAGTAATTTCTCGATAGGACCCTTTCTTTTGATCGCTCATAGTTCTCTGTAGCCATTTCCGCCGGCTCATCCCGTTTCACCCTCGGCACCGTCTCCCACCGCCCCGCCGGCAGTGGATCCACAGTCCCAGGTGTCCGCTCTTGGGTACGTTACTTCACTACACTTAGACGGTATTATGACGCATTTGATATTGTTACTCGGACCAGATCAACTTCTGTTAGCATCCAATTCCCGCCGCCACCCGATCTCACACCTCATATCATCAGAATAAAAGATCAGTATTCAGCAGGAGGAAGTTTTGGTGATGTCTATAAATGTCGTTACCATGGCAGTTCGGCGCCAATGGAGGTTTGGCCGTGGTCCACAGCTCATCGATACCTTCTATTCATATCCTTCAGGTTGCAGTAAAGGCGTTCCGAGTCAGCTTCACAATAGAAGGGGGTCATAAATTTACCAAGGTAATTGTTTGCGTCACAACAAGAAGCATGTTCTAAACTGTCTTGTAGATGCTCCGTCGAGAGCTTGGGATTTGGAGGAGACTAAAGCATGACAATATCGTTCCT
>JBBPRK010000647.1:0-19435 GCA_038093075.1 Boletus patriciae
CCAATAAGGCAGGACCTACAAGTCCCCATCCCCAAAGACGCGTTCGAGCGTACTAGGGAATGGTATGAAAATGAGGCGCGGTCGCGGGGTGTTCCCCAGTCGGAGGTCTCCTCCCTTGTCATGACCTCCACAGTCCAGATAGAAGATCAAGTCCTCGAATGGTTCAGGGAGGCCGTGGTCATGTTCGACCTCGTCCCCTTCCCTACCACTGAGGACGCCGAGGACAACTCTGGGCATGGTGAGGAGGGCGAACTCATTGGCCAGCCGGCGCCAATGTGAGCGGGCCAAGGAACAGAGGCACACCCTCCAAATGTTTTATATGGTAGTACCTGTCGTGTGGGGCACCAGCCCCGTTATCATTTCTTTTTTTTATTCTTGTATGGACTAATGTACCTAAGAGTACTTTCGTTAAATATGATCCGTTTCCGTATCTAAACGGGGAGGGTGTTAGGGGCCTAATGCCCCAAAGTAGAATAAGCGTATATTGGCGCATGTGAAAACTATATCACATGTGCCCATAACATAGTACAAAAAGAGGGCGGTCCTAACAACCGCCCTCATCTTACTCTATCCTGTACTTTACGTATCATTGGCGAATCCGATAACGGTTCACTTCGCCTGAGTGATCTTAAGTACTCGACCGGGTAAATCAACCCTTTACACTGACCAATTGCTGGCATGAGACTGTGATGCAGGAGGCCGTGAGGGTGGAAGCTTGGGGGAAGGCAAAATCTTGGGGACGAGCTGAGAGGATTCAGGACCAGAAGAATGACGATCTTCAGAGTGAATTCAGAGTCATCGGCATCAAGATCAATTATTTCTGATTCATTGTCCGCGATCCCATGAAAAGGACATCCACTGGAGTCCTTGCAGTGACTGAGACACATCGCCTTGCCACAACACATGGCAGCCTACCGGCGGCAGAGTGGACTGAGACATTGAGCACCACAGCATCAGGTCTTCTTGTCGCATGCTGCCTTGCTCTCACTAGGGGGGGATCCGTGGGAGGCCGATGATGCGCTAGGGCCTTGGATGAGCGAGAAGAGGTGAGGGTGGAGTAGGAGGCAGGGAAACCACTTGAAGAACTTGCACTGGGGGTGCTGCGATCAAAGAATGAGAGATGGTAGGTAGAGATAAGAATAGGGCACTCACCCTGGCCATTGGTTTGCCAGCATTGCCTTTGCGATCCAACTGGCACAATGTGAGTGTGATTGCATTACCACAACCCTCGCACTCCATGACAAGGCCAATTGAGGTGAGCCGGAGGTTGAGATCGTGAAGAAGGGTGACATCGCCAGGGGAGAGAGATGAGGTCTTTTCGAGTAAAGACACCATGGAGGGGATAAGATAGTAGGGTGAGGAGAACGCAGAGAAGAGGGCAGAAAGCAGGCAGGCGACGAGGAAAATGAGGGCAGGCGACCTTATATGCTTGAGGTGGAATGCCTTGGTAGTTGACGCAGCCAATAAGGCAGCAACATGGAATTCTGGTTGGCGATCGTCATGGTGGTACTGAAAACAATTGAAGGAGGGTAAGGAGGCCCAGGAGGCTGAAGAGACCGCTTGATCCAAAAAGGGATATTGGCTACTCATTGCATGCAGCAGGCGGCGGGGACAGTGGGCCTTCACAGGATGGAGTGGGCAAGTCTGGGGGTGCTGAGCAAGCCCAAGTGCCAAAGACGTTGGCCCACATGGCGGCTGGCAAGCATAACGCATGACTGACAGCTCACATGCGATTGAGACTCTGCACTTGCCATGCCGTCTGTGCCACGGTGCCCCCAGACTCAGGGCCAGACTTGGGGGCATACTGGCCCCCAAACTGGCCCCCAGACTGTCCAATACCCAGATGTCCTTGAAGGTGCGGTTGGGCGGCCGGATGCAATAGGAACAGGTGACGATTGTAAAGATGAAAAAGATAAAACAGAGAGAGAAGGACAAGAAGGTACCGATGGTTGGCTGGTAGGGCCATGTGATGATTGATACAGTGACCTAGAAAACAACAAGGCCGCCAGGTGAGGTTGCCAGGACCAGGCTGACAAGGCTGGGCCGGTCTCGGCATGTTTTGCTAGACAGGTACGAAAATAACAGTTAGTAGAGTGTATAGATGATTTGGATGAAAGTGGGGAGGAAAGCGGTACTTTGGCCGGGTTTACTGGACCAGTAGCTGATGTGGCTGTGTAACCGGTGGTGCTGCCAGACTTGTGTCGGTGGTTTCTGTTGATGAGATAATCGTTCGGGTTCTCACTGCTGGTACTATACAGTTTCAAACCTTATTTCATACATACCAGTGCCGTCGTATTAGCATACAAGTCGTCTAGTATCACGAATAACCTACAGTGTTTCGACTCACCTGATCAGTGCTCCGTTCCTGCCGCCCGACTTTTCAACAGTTTCGGTCAGCTTGGTACTGGAACTGCGCTTTGGTGAGGTATGGCTTAAATAAAGGGTCAGCGAGCACAGAAGGAGGAATGGACGAAAAAGCGGTCAGTTTCCAGTCGACTGGTGGGCTTAGTAAGCCGGTGCCGGTAGTGGCCGGTCGGTTGGGAGTCCTAGAATGGTCACAGTTAGTCAGGACAGGAAAGAAACCTAAATGTTCGAGGCTAGCTCGGATATGTGTGCATCCAGAGAGATGCAGTATGTGACATCCATCTGAGAGGTATAAGGACTTGTCCGGGCCCCGAATGATGAGGCCGGACTGGGTATAGGCTCGGGCATGCAGGCATCTGTGAATAAAATGGCCCTGCTCACCACAAAAGGTGCAGGCAGTCAGTCAGGTAGTGGAATAAGAAGAAATGGGTAACGTCGGTCTAGATACAAAGGAGGGACAGGAAAAGAATAGTGATGAGACCTTGTGTGGCCGGAGTCTTGAGTTCCCGGCCTGTGGGCATGGTGGTAGCCTAGATGGTCGGGGTGGTGTCGGTATATGCTTCAGCAGTTGAGGAGATGATGCCGGGAGTGTAGAGGTGGATTCTGAGTGAGTCAGATGTGGAGGCAAGGGTAATGGTGAAGTGGCCGGTGTGACATGGCCAGATGGTCCGGGGGTCTGCGATGAAAAAGGAATCCCACTCGGTAGGGATAGTGGTGATGGTGGTGATGATGATGGAAGTAGGGAAGGAGGTTTGGCCGGTAAGGTGGTTTGGCTGGTGGTGGCATTGTATTTTGTGCTAAAGCCTGCATAGGCCTGTCCGGGCTAGGTATGACTGGTCTGATTGATGGGGTTGGGCTTGGCAGAGGAGATGGCAGAAGTAGTGGGGATAGTAGCAGTAACTCTGTGATGGGAGTTTCCAAGGAGGTCTGCAGTGGTATGGTGGTTGCAAAGTCCATCAGCAAATCTAAGCATCACTTACCATAAACTCTTATGTGCTTTCAGACTACTAATCCAAGTAAATGACATCTGTCAAGTGGTAAGTTGTTTATAAGGACAATTCATGTCACATCGAGTCATGACTGTGACATTGCTCACATGTTGACAAGGCACACATGGAAAAGTAGTTGACAAGTAGTAAGTACTAGGAATAAATAACATTGACAGAGAACTGGGGAGGGCAAATGCATATAAGGGAATGTGAGGCAGGCGGGGAGACGAAGCAGGAAGACGACATAGGTGAATTGGGATGATGCAAAGACTGTAGAGGGCAGACTATGAAACAATCTTGAATGCATGATGATCAATGAATTTATTGACATAGAAAAGTCGGAAACTATCATATGGATGGTGTGGACAGAGATGGGGGAGAACAAAATGTTTGCCATATACAGGGACAAGATGTGCTGCCCAGTAGATGGTATCAATATGGATTATTCATATTTCGTGTTGATGCTGCTGGTTGAACTGCAGGCACACCAACCACATCCATACCTGTGTCTTCATCTGGCTTGTCCCCAACACAATCAAACCAGTACACTAGTGCACATGAATAATGGGTGCCTCTGAAGTAGAAAGAAAAAAATCCCAGGATGCACACCACCTCCAGGCCGTTCATTGGGGCAGACTCTGGGTTTGCATTCACAAATGCACAGTTGTAGCATGCCCCTGCATTTCTCCAGTTAGGAGTGGAGCAAATGATCTCCTGTCACATGCTATGAATGCCACTGACGTTCGATAGGGCATAGAATAAGGCACTTGCAGAGTTGAACACCTTGATCTTGCCTTCATACCGGGGGTAGTCATGCTCAGATGGATTGATTGGGTCAAGTTGAGTTGCATTGTCATCTTTCGGTTGTTGTTCAAATAGAAACCTCGCCAACAAGGTGGAGATGTCTGGGACACGAAGCTCCTCACCGAGTTGGAGCACAGTTTGGGCACGGCTCTGCTCTATATGACGAGAATTATTCCTGAGGTATTCATACATAGCGAAAAGACTTACGGACAGTTTGTGAGAGGTGGACATGGGCCTCAACAGCCATGGGGTCTATGTTGATGGGCTCTGCGGCACCCTCATCCTCTTTATATGATCCAACTGAGCGCTCTTGGGTCGTGGACGATGGGGCTGGCCAAAGGTGCTGAACATGTCAATTGCAATTGGGTTGGCTTTTATTAGAGTTTACTTACCTCGTTCATTAGTCTCTGGGGTTTCTGCATTCAATTTAGCATCAACTACTAAAACATGCATGTTGAGCATTCCATGTGCTGTGAAGTCGCTGCATGCTGCCGCAAGTTTGTCAAGGTGTTGATTTGTGAGCAGTATTTGCCCAAGTGGCTCATTTTGGTTGGATCATCAGTAAGGCTCTTTGATGGCTTTGATGTGTTTCAATTCCATTATTGACGAGCAGAGTCCATTGGATGTGCCAAAAAGACATATTATGTCGACATAATGCTTCATCAAATGCTGCTGGGGAAGTGAAAACGATGTGACAACTCCTTCACCCTGGAAAACTTGACAGTACTGATAAAAACAAACAAGTGATTCTTGAATTTGGTTGAGTGTGTGTTCATTGATAATGTTCCACCACACCAAATAACAGAAATCCAGGAAGGCGCGGAGTGCACGCACAATCCTGGAGGGTACATGCCCTTCAATAGTGGGCAAATAGACCTACACATATTGTAAATAGTTAGTTGTAGTGATCCCAAGGTAAAACAAAGACAAAAGAAGACATTTTACCTTCATTAGAGCTTTTGAGTTGTTCCCAGTCCATTGCTTGAAATTGTGACCTTGTGGAAAGTGGCACAGCCCCACGAATGGTACAACTGCAGCAATCCTAGGTTAACGTTATGTCAATGTAGCAGCATAGCAAGGGCACAAACTTACCTCCGATCGAGGTCGTCTAGTACAATTTGGGCATGACCATTTCCGTATCGCTGTTTGATAAACTTCTTGATCCAGTCCACGAGATGATCCTTGAATGCACCCTTAATGAGTTGATGTAAAAGGTCAGGTGCAATCAATCTGTATATATCTGCCTGCAGGAAATCATTTGTGAAGGGCTAGAAGTCGAAGTTAATATAGAAAGCATTGCCTGCTTAAGTTAACAGATATCTTATGACAAGGTCACCAACAATCCTGTATTCATCCCACAATACACCAAAGTCGATATCTTCAACAAGTAAGTCTGTGTGCTCCTTGCAGTGGTAAAGTACTACTGAGTCAAGCTCTTTGTGCTTCGCCATACACCTGAGGCTAGTTAATGCAATGAAAATAGTTGAACCACCGTGATTACTTACTTTGGACACCAATTGTGTACAATACATGCAAGCAGAACCTGCTCTTCATAGTCTGCAATGTATGGTCCAAGGGTGAATATCACCCAGTGAAAATAGCCATCGGCAAAGCGTATGAGTTTCCATTTTGACATATAAGGCTTCAACCGCTTAAGTATTTTCGACAGCGATTGGTGAAAAAGTTGGCAACAAAATTTGCGAAATGCCAATATGGCTGTGTGTTGCTTTGTAGCTAGTGATATATATGGCATCAAAAGGTATAGGAAAGAGAATGTACATGACTTACTCTTTGGCATTGCCAGAAAGGCAATCCGCTTGACACCATTTTTATGTGCACGTTGTGCAGTATTGTGTAGGTTACCTATGGAGAGGTATAGTGGGTAATAATCGTGCTGGCCTGTGGCCACTGAGACTGTTGTCTTATCTGATCCAAGGATGATTGGAACCAACATTGCCCCTTGTGTCATAGGGTCACGTGCAATGAAATCCTATGGTGAACTCAGTGTTGGTGATATGCATTATGGACCACTTACTCACCACCTCCTCCCATGCCCAGTTGCTCGACAAGAAGTCCTGCCAGCAACATGAATTTGTCATCAACTTGTACTCCCTATATGATACCAGATCCAACAAGTTTTTAAAATCTGCATTATCAAGGAGCTGGGTGATAACACTCTCGGGATCACACATCCAGACATCGTACACGACATCCATCCACAGGGCAGGATTTTCCATCCGATCTCCACAGTACTTCACACCAAAGGATTCCCAGCGTGCTTCGCTAATTTGCATGCCATCAATAACGCAGTGCAACTCGGTGCTGTTGCTGAAGGGTGGTTGGTCTCCATGTTGGTTTAGACATGCGGTGAAAATGTCAAGGAGCTTGTTTATGTTGCCATTGGACATCTGAATGCATGTGTAGAGAAGATCAGCGAGCTCGAATTGTGTGTGGTCGGTGAAAGGAGCCCAGTCATCCTGTGCCCTCTTGGAATATGGGAGAGGAGGACTGCCTGGAGGTAGAAACTCGCCAGCTGCATCACATGGGCACCCTGCACATAAGGATACAGTGAGGCAATGAGATGGTTATGTTAAGGTTTGTGAACTTATCTGTCACTTTTGAATGAAAGTTATTGTAGAGCTTAGCTCCTGGTCTGTGCCATTGTGAATTCACTGCCTCGTCTCCCATATCAGCACAAGGGCGGATGGGTTCATTTTGGTCACTGGGGGTGTTGCTGTGCTCCTTGGCGTGCACAGCCTGGGGCCAAAGAGAAGATAGGTTTGACGTGGGTTTGAAGGCCAGAAATTCTGGGTGAAATCGGTTGATATGCTGTGTAAGGCCAGATTTGTTGCCGAACCAGCGCCTATAGTCAGGGAACTTGCAGGGAAAACAGATAGGTATATTTGCACGACGACTAGAGCGCACGAAGGGTGTTGACATGGTTTTCTGTGTCTGGCATATGGTAGGGACCAAGAAAATAGTTGGGACCGGTTGCGCACGACTCAGAGGGAAGATGGCAGGGAGGTGAGCAGAACTCTAACTCAGAACCGGCTCTGTGGTTAGGAATGCAATGTCACGGTAGCAACACATAGAATCCAGTCCCTAGAAACATATATGGTTAGAACTTACAAACCAGAAAATTGTTTCGTCCTACAAAGTGGCCGATCCAAAAATTTTCCATTGGCCATTCTCTCCCCCTCATTGTTCATTCACCAACCACTGTTGCACCAAGTCTTTCGTTTTAGTCCCTCGTTATGGATCATTCCACTAATCTCATCTCTTCTTGTCACACTCGTGTGACAAATGCTTCCAAGCATCCTGGCCTGCCAGATGCGCCTGCTTGTCAGTGATCACATGCTGAAAAGACAGCTAATGATGCAGAGTAATCAGAACTCCAAGCTATGCAGGAGGCAAAGGCCCTGTGTACCTTGGACACCATTGTGTCTGTTGAAGAATCAATGGGCGCTTCCCAGCAGATAAAGGGCACCACAGTCAAAAATGGTGTTTGTCCAACCACGCCAAGGTCGGTCAAAGCATGGGGTTGCAGCTGCTAATGTCCTGAAAGGTAATGTACTTTTCTAAATATCGATGAGTGTCTGTTGAAACTCGGACGAACCTACTAGTGGACCAAGCTCACCTCGATGAGCCTGAGGACACAAATGTTCGAACTGGCCCTCAGCCCACTGGCCAGATGAAGAAGCTTAACAATGGACTTGGACTGCACAAGATCATCACTGCCACACAAACTCAATGCCTGTGATCTAAGCAACTGGTGTCAGTGGCAGCAAAGATCTATGGCAGAGCACTGCCTCAAGTTGACTCGTGTGAATTGGAACATGTCTGGGATGACAACTCCAGGTAATTTGTCTTTGTTCTGAACCTCATGTTATTACTCACTGAATCCATGCTTTTCTTCATCAACATGATGTGGACCCTGTCCAGCGACATGAACAGCAAGGCATGTGTCCTTTCAAAGGTTAAGCAATGGATATCACATGTGAAAAAAGAAGACCAGGCCACCTCAAAGCCCCCAATGTCCACACCTTCTGTCGGTACAATGAACCCTATGCCATTGTCGACTGTACTATCCACAACCAAGCACTGGAGTAACAAGCATCGGGGATAAGGACTGTAATGCAGCCTTAGATGATGAAGAGACTTACCATAGTGGGTTTCGAGAACAAAGCAATGATACCCTAGAGCACACAGAGGCTCTGAAGGCTACAAAGGACATCAAAGTGAGTCATGGGGTAGAATGTGTTCATCATAGTCTGTGGGGGACGAAGTAGGGAAAGAGAGAGTGTGGGATTTCCAGTCAATACGAGGGTCCAGGTTTTCAGCCAGGGCATCCCCAGGATGATTTGACGACGTCCTAATTCCACTACCATAAGTTCTATGTTCTCGGATTCTTTGGAAAGCATCATGCGAGTGGATGCTTTCCACATGATAGTACCTCGTTTATTAAGGGAACTGTCAACATTGAAGGCGTGTATGGGTTGAGGCATCTTTTTTAGAGGGAAATTTGTGAGTGATACGCATCTGACCGTCATCCTCTCACAAATTTTGTTGCAGCATGTTGCAGAGATCACTCACCTTCCACCACGGCTGGACTTGGATACAAGATATGGACAGACCTCTCTGAAATGAAAGGAACGTGACGCTGACACCAATGATACCCCTAGCACCATGGCCAATATGTGGGAGGGCAACCTCTCAGGGCATGAGACGGAACCAGACAATATGATGGAGGGGATTGAGGGTGATTGCCACGTGAATACCACACGGCCTGCTGTTACAGCTTAGTACGCCTAACATCACTTTAACAGACTTAGTCGTTTCTTTTCTTCTTTCTTATCTTATCTGATTAACATATAACAGCCATGCTGTTCCTATGCTTCTCTTTTCGTTTCACACCCATGCCTCATGCACTCCTCACCCTATTCATCTCCATGCGGTGCATGGCTATGTTCTTCTCTGCTTCTCTTCCATTCTGCCACCGGCATGCGGTTGCATCATGTCTTTCTTCTTTTCCATTCCATGGCTATGCTTGATACATGCACTACCTCATGTTACTACACACCAGAACTTGCTAGAACATTCATCAGTAGATCTGATACAAACATGTACATACAACTCTGGTAGTATATAAGGCCGCAAGTGCCAGCCAGAGAACTCCAGTCTAGTTCTCTTGGTTTTTCCCCTCCATAGCCAGTGAGAATACCTCCAGAACCGATTGCTAGTGCCTTCAGTCTGTCCCCTTCAACTTCTGATTCCCTAGAGCCCCAGTTGACACTGTGACCATTTGGGTTGTTTCACCTACTGCACATCACCTGACAGCTGCTTCTCACTTCACAAATCAGGTATGCTGGCTTGGCGAACTATCAAATTGATTACTGATAATCCCCCCTTTTCCATTATGCAGTCTTGCATTGATGTGCTTATGCGGCCTGCCAAAAAGATCAAGGCAGCTCCAACAAACCAGAATGTTGCCAGCTTCTCCACCTTATTTCCAAGTATGAAGTTCACAGTGTTGCAAACCTCTTGGACCATCAAACGTGCATCAAGCCAATTGAGGAATGCATGTGGTGCGGTTATGAAAACACCTGTTTCATCCTCTGAGACAGCTCCTCCAGCAACGACCAGCACAGTCAATGGATGTTATATGAAAGCCAACCTCCCTCTTAAGTTACTTGCTGACGGTAAATGGCAGAGGGTACTGATCCCAACATTACTATTGTGGGCAGGTGGTAGTGATGATGTTTGGTCTGTCATGTGGGGCACTGTTGCTTATGCGCTCCCGCTGATTGTCGACTCTAGCCATGAGGCAGACTTGTCCTCCGAGTCAATGGACTTCTCTTGGCAAGGGCCTATAGTCTCCATGGTGCATCCCGATTTGTGCTCTCACAACTTGACACTGACAATTTCATACAGGCATATCAATGCATGTGTGACTGGTGACACAATATCGGCTCCACTGCTCTCACAATTGTAATGAGTTTCTTGCAGTGTGCCTCTAGTGATCAAGAGGTCAGGGACATGGCTGACATGCTCCTCAAGAGCTTTAGCTTCCTATATGCAGACCTTGATGCCAGCAACCCAAAGAAAGCATTCTGGTCCAAATTTATGCTTCAGCTCCTTGACTCGGCACACCTGCAGTACGTGAATGGTGCCATGCAGAACATTGTCGCCATTTGTCCACCATTGCACAGCTACTGTGGCATCATCGGTTTATGTGGAGCTGCGGTACACCTTGTTAACACTTTATGACCTTCTCAGACATTCATAGCATACATGATCAAGCTCGAGCGTGCAATATCTATGGCATCAGAGGGGCACATCACGCTCAAGATGATCAAGGCTGTGAAGGGCAAGGTCGGCGTCCCAAAGACCCCGATAAAGCTGAATGAACACTCTCGGAAGGAAAGCCACTTCGTGTTCGCATTCTCTGACCAGAACTGGGGCCCATCAACAAGAAAACTCACGGAAAGAGTGAAGAAGTGCACAGTGGGCCAAATTGTGGTGATTGTTGAAGCGGCAGAGAATGCTCCTTTGACCTTGGCCGCAAGGTGAGAAGTGGCCTCATCAGCCATGGTCACCACTGAGGACAATCCGTACAATGATATCTGTAGGTTTACCTGCTTGGAAGGAAAGCTACTGATCATCAATTTTTCTCTACTTTAGGACCTCTCTATGCTGTGCCAGTGTCTTGCCCTTTGTCTTTGTGCTGAGCCTCCCACCCTCCCCCATTGTTTCTATCGCATTATCCAGATACCACTTCCGGTTGGTTCACTTCCCACCTGCCACTGGCAGGTCTCAATATCTGCTTTCAGCCATATTCCTACTCCCTGGCACACCATGTGCTTTTGTTTGTTTTTACTTTTACCTGCTCTCCCTCCCCCCATTGTTTCTGTTGCATTGTCCAGATACCACTTCCAGTTTATTCACTTCCACAGGTCTCAATACCTGGTTTTAGCCGTATTCCTACCCCACAGCGCACCACGTTTGTTTTTTACTTTTTCCCAATGCATGCAATTTTGGCCATTCCTTTCAACCACATTTTCCTTTACTTACTGTATGGCAGCTGGCATGTTGGGGCACTATATTTAATCTACTGCTTATTTGTGCCTTATTAATCACAATCAGCTTGTTATCTCACTTGGGTAAGTTTACAGGAAGTTAATGAGCAATGGGTAAGTACGTACATTCTAGAGATGGATGTAGCTTTAAAAAGTGGAAATTTACTTGCTACGCATCTTACTGCTACTCTACTTAAATGAGTTATAAGTTGTTGAAAGTTGCTATAAGTCTAGATCAGTAGTGTGTAGATTTGCTGATGTCAGTACCTGCAATAGTCCAGGTATTTGGGTTGCACCCAGGGTAGAGGTTAATCAGGGCTAATACAAATGCTGCCCAATCGGGTGGGCAAGCCATGGCTTCAGGGATCGTGTCCCAAAGCTCTGTGTCATTGAGATCCACATAATGAAGGGCAAGTGTGATTCAGCCGGAATTTGGTAGTCCGGCCCGGTCTGTAAGGTCAGCAATGTCGGAAAGGAAGCGGGCAAGGTCGGATGGGGTCCCATTGAACCTGGGGGCGGCAGGTGTTCCTCAGCATGGAAGCTGGAACATAATGTCAGTGGAGAAGGTTATTGTCATATCCCTGAATTTGACCAAGTCCAGCCCTGACCTCGGACTACCTCAGTCCACCTCAGATCACTCAGACTACTCGGTTCACCCTCAGTCTCCTGACCTCAGTCCCATCTCGGGCCACTTAGACTACCCCTGATCCCCGACATCGGTCCCACCTCAGATCACTCAGATCACTTGGACCATTCAGTTACTCGGACTAAGTATGACCTTTTACGGACTACCCCATTTAGACTCACTCGTCTTGTTATCCTGTCACTTGCTTAACCTCACATGTACTAGGCTCGCCCTTAGAGATCCAGTGTCTATGCCACTTGGATCTTCAGGTACTGCCCCCATTCATTCCCCCAGATCTTGTACCTCGCCATCGCTCGGACTAGTACTTTCTCTGAGCACGATGCTTTTGGTCTTCGGACACTGCCTTTCTATTGTACTATATAAACCCAGACTTTGTAGCACTAGTTCCTCAGTTCGAATATCTTGTCATGTTCTTGTCTCGTCCCCTCATCATCACGTCACTGTCTTTATACCCATGCCCTCTAAATTCCACTTGTCCTCTTGACTCCCTCACTCGATCTTCCTGTCTGTTCCCCCTAAGTCAACCTCGGACTTAGAGCTCTGAAATAGAACTATACTCGTCGTCATCCCCAGTCGTAGACCATCGCTCGGTAGTCACTCTAAGTCTATCTGACTTGTCCCCGAGTGCGTTGAGTACCGACCTCCCCTATCATCCCCAAACCCTCAGAGTTCCCTCAGACTGACTCAGTGTCGCCTTGTCAGCGCATTGGTCCTTCATCCCCCTCTGATAGGTTCCAAACAACTACATAAATTGGGAACAACTAGACTTGGAACTCAGGCGCAGCACACAAGCTGAAGCCAAAGTCCCGCTGTGACAAAGCCCCACTCTCGGAGTTCCAGAAGCTGGCGACTTCTCCTCTCGCTCTCTCCCTTCCCCCTTCAGGGATTTCCTTCCCACTCCCCACATTAGGCTGAGTAGTAGTAGGAGGAAAATCACGTCTCTGACAGTTATTCGGCTAAAAAAAAGATGGTGGCGTCGGTCTGGGCTGATGCCGAGATATGCTAAGCAACCGGAAAAATGAAAGGCTGTGCAAGCGCTCGGGTTAGCTCAGTGATAGCTGTCGGAGCCATCAGGTGAAGACAAAAATGATCGGTAACAATAAAAGTGATGCACTGATGATGAACGCAGAAAATAGTGAAAGTGGCCTATTGGAAGGGAATGTCCCTGCTTGGGTGGTGTCTAATGTCAACTGGAACGCTCGGGTTAGCTCGGGAATAGTGGGAGTGGTTGTCAGGTGGAAGCAGAAATGAAATAAGTGGTCAGGAGCAATGTCCTGGAGGACCAAAGTGGAAATATCACGGAAGCGGATGGATCAATGAAGATCCCGGTCCGGGGAGTGACAAGCGTGAGAAAAGCGGTCGGAATAGCTCAGGAACAGCAGTCAGGGCCATCAGATGAAGGTTAAAATGGAAATAAGCGATCAGGAACGGTAAAAAGGGGTTCACTAAGCGATGAAGGTGGCATCTCAGCAAAAAGCGGACTAGTGTCCCTGCTTGGGATGTGACAAGGGATGTGGAAACCTAAAAAAGCGGTTAATGCAAATGGATAGAGAGAATGAAAATTTTGGCCTGGAGCCTTCACAAATACCTGGACCCCCTCACGGTGGGCTCCAGTTGTAGAACAATAAACCTGACTGTGGTGGGACAGCCAGGAGATGTGTGGGCATCTGAGGTGCGATAGGCTCGTCCCCAAAGAGGGTCCTAAACAGGTTAGTGATGGTTCAGGCAAAAGGGGAGAGGAGGAGAAGATGTTTACTAGGTGGCCGAAGGTAGGCCGGACCACGGGAAAGTGGACCAGTCGAGTACCAGTCAGTCGGGAGTGAAGGAGGTGGTCAACGAGCCCCGTAGTGGACTTGGACGTGCGGTGAGACGAAGGGAAGAGTGCCTGAGGCTCATGGAATCAAATAGGTGTGGAAAGATGCATTCAAAATGCGAAGTACAAAGTCTTTATAGTCTGGGAATTGCCCAGGACTGTGTAGTTACTGTAAATAAGGTTCAGAACACTAAATAATAGGTATCTGAATGTCAATAAACACAAGACAGTTGAAAGGAATGTTACTAAAAGCGGAATACAGTTAGACCGGCTGGTCTACTGCAGGAACCAGGTTCCCAGGACTCCGGAAACTGGTAATATGGACTGGTCCTGACCAGTCGAGCATGGGAAACATAGCTAGAAAGCCTCGGAAAGTCGAGATCCCAACCTAGAGCTGAGCAGAGCGCTACAACATTTTTCCTACCATGGCAACATTCCATGAAGCATTATGTTGACATGATTTGCCTGTACTGTGCGCCAAACAGTCTATGTTCTTTGATAACAAAATCCAGACATATCAAGGCTGTCAAAGAACCCTACCAACGATCCAACCGAAACCAGCCACTTGGACAATTGTTACTTATGAACCAGCAGCTTGACAAACTCTCTGCAGCATGTAGTGACTTTACCACACATGGTATGCTCGACTCTCACATTCTGCTTGATGTTCTTCAGGGAAGTGACTGTTCCTGACAGTACATATCTCACAAATGATGAGCCAAGTACTCATATTGTGGCTTGGCATGCCCTGATCTCCCACCCACACCTATAACTCAGAAGAGCACATCCTATGAGGATGATGAAGGTAGTGGTGTGCCTATTGATGCAGACCCAACAGACATCCAGGCACACATTAAACTCACACAAACTTATTGTAAGTCAGCCTCTCTTTCCGGAGTATCTGCCACACTTCAACTTTGGCATAGAACACTTACAGGCATGCGATGTGCCTCAGCTTGGGGAGAAGCTTCATATTCCAGACATCACAGCCCTCCTTTCAAGATTCCTATTTGAACAACAACCATGCAATACTGACAATCTGATCAATACTCCCAAACATGCCTATCCTCAATATATTAGCCCAATGAAGGTGTTCAACTGTGTAAGTGCATTTTTCTATGCATCGAACAATATTGGCAGCATGCATGGCATGCGTTAGGAAGTCATTCGCTCCTGTCTGAACTGGTGAAATGAAGGACTGCAGTATGACTGTGTCTTTGTCAATGCAAACCTGGAAACAGACCCAATGAATGGACTGGAGGTTGCACACATCCTCACCTTCTTCTCTTTCCACTTTAATGGCTGCTATTATCCATGTGCAGTTGTCAACTGGTTCAATCGTGTTGGAGACCATCCAGACAAAGATACCAGGATGTGGATGGTGTGCCCACAGTTCAATCAATGGAACCAGCACTCTCACAGCATTATCCACATTAATACCATTTACCAGGCAGCCCACCTTATTTCTGTCTACAGTAAACACTTCATTCCAATCCATATTCACCCACACCATTCCTATGATAGTTTTCGACTCTTCTATGTCAATAAATACACTAATCACCACACTCCTGAGATTGCATCATAGGCATCCCAGCGATGACATGCTCATCACCCATATCTGACCACCAATCCTTTTGCAGCGCCCTCGAGTACAGTCCCCTCTCCTTCATATGGGCAGCAGTATCCCTTTCCCACCATGATCACAACACTCCCTTGCCACCTTATCCCCCCTGACATGCCTAGCATTCATCTCCACTTCATCATCTGTGAGTATCTTTACATTCTTTGATCAGTGGCCAAAAGCTTGACACCACTATCTACCACCAATCCCTTTGCAGCAACCTCAAGTATGTCCCCCTCTCCATACAGTGGAAGTGGTAACCCTCCTCAAGCCTGTGGTCCAACCTTCATTGTCGGATGCTTTTTGACCCTGTACCACCACCACCCCCCCATGGGAAACTCCACAAGGAGCCCCCTCACTGCTGCGATTCCCTCGTTCCCTGTGTTATCCGCCTATCAAACATAGGAAAGCACTACCATGCATTCCCGAAAGGGACCTTCCATGTCCACTACTCTCCTCCCACTGTTCCCAGCACAACACTCAAGTCCTTCTCCACCCACCCATTCACATGGTCTTGGACCACCAAGGTCAGTCCCAACATAGGAAAAACCTTCTCCATCCCAACCATCCCTATTGCATGCAATAAGGATGCCAGCCAGGCTGTCCAATGGACAGTGTGTCTATTCCACTTATTCAAGTCCCACCTCAACCCTGAGGCTCTGGACCCAGAGACAGGTTGGGTCCTCCTGGCCTTCGTAAAACTGTACCAAAGCAATATGCTACTGCACTTCCGCAGTCAGTTAAAAACCCCCACTCACACCATTCCGAAGGCTGGAGTCCCCCCCACCCCTCCTCACTCCTCTGCTCCCCCCTCCCCCGCCCTCCAGCCCTGACCTCAGGCATGAGATAGCAGAGCTCTATGCTGAGCTGAACTCTCTAAAAGTGCAGATGTCTTCCCTTCTTCTATCTCAAGAAGCCCCCCTTATCCCCTCCTCCCCTGACGCCGCTCCCACAATGGTCCCAGAACCCCGTGCTATCTCTCCCACCTCATCTATCTCCACCACCCTCAGTCATACCACTCCTACAGGCTACACCTGGATACAGGAAGTACTCGACAACCCCAACTGCCCGACATATCTCCATGTCATCGACTCAGGGATGACCCCATCTATAAACCCAGCCATGCCAGATGATGTCCCTTGGGTGGTAATGGTATTGCATCCAAGGTGCCCACCCATCTATATGGGAATCAACAGTAACGGCGACCTCTGTCTGGCCAGCATGTGCCCTAACAACCAGCTCAACATCTCCATTATGGTCACGGGCTGACAGCCCAAGGATGCCACCCTCTCCTCCCCCTACCCCTTAATACTCATATCCCAAAGGGCCAGAGATCCTCCTCTACTTGTCTTTATATATTCCCGGTGCTCCCCTACCCATCTTGTCTCACACTTTACATACCCTTCCCCCCTTCATCATGTCTACTTTGGAGTTCAGGCTGACCAGTGACCAGCAGCCTACTAATGCTCACCAGTTTTCTCACCTGTCTACCATTGCTCCTCTCCTAGGCCTCTGGACATCCCCTTCACATGGGGCGGTGGGGCCTCCATTTCACCCATAAATTCATGCATTACCTAGCTACATTGCTACCCATCTTGTTACTTTACCCGAAAGTGATGTCTTACATAGTGTCTACCAGTACACCAATACAGGACGTTAATTGACTCAAAAAAAACCCCCAACCCAATACCGGCATATATGCCCCCCCCCCCACAACTGCTGCCCTTGCCATTATATTCCCCATCAACGTGCCCAGCATCATCAACCTTGTGACACCAGTAGCTGAACTTTGTCACTGATCATACCAGCTGTTAGCACCCTCTCACCCCCTTGGATGGTTTTGCAACCATTACTTTACATGGTGGTTACTATTTGTATTTGTAACTTTACTTGTGTCCTACCTTACTGCGTACTTGACAATTACTTTCTTGGCATTGTTCCTCGGAGAACATCAGTTACTCAAAATATCAACTTATGGCTACTTGTCACTCGGCAAACAGCATACATACTATCATATGACAGCAAATGCACAATTTTGACCATTTCTTGGATAACCACTCAACCACTCATTGTATTTTCTTCAGATCTAGAGTGGCATTTACCTTAGTCTCTTAGCTACAAGCTCACATGAGGATGTCTATGAAAAGTGATGTTTTGAAGTCGCTCAAGCAGAATCAATATGAGGGGTCAAAATCCATAGGACATGCACAATCTTGTCACAGGGTTGTCATGTGCAGCACAGAAGCCATGTCAAAAGACTGACATACTCTGCTTCAAATACTAATTCCCCATCACAGGAGCAGTTGAGTCTCCAAATGCAGAGCATGAATCCGGGTGCAAGCATAACCCCTATCTGCTCCTCTTGTCACACTGGAATCATCGTCATTGAATAGCATCACAATTCTCTCCTCAATGAAGGATCAGGCATCTCGGAAACTCTCTAATGAACCTATAGGACATGGCCCACGCAAACCAGCCCATATTACACACAGGATGTCTTTGGATCTGGCTGTTTATGTCCATATATGGCCAGTTTTTGCCATCCATAGACCACCTTTTGGCGCACTGGCACCATACTTTACACAACTCAATTTTTATTGTTTTAAAGGTTCTCTGCATATGATTACATCATGTTCTACAATCTCTAGGTGTTTCAACACCAATATCCATAGAATTGCAAGCTGGGGAAGTGATTGTGCATATGCTAGTGACCGTGCATTTGGTGTCACATGATAGTAAGGTCAGATAAGCAGAATGTATGTATGAAAGCGTAACATAAGTAATGTGCTAATTCGCTGATTTGTTGAGGCCAGCTATCGAGATCGCTAGGACCTCGATTGCGCAGGGACAGGAAGGGAGTGCAATCCTAGTGGAGACTTACTAGGACTCTGGTAGGTTCTTGGTTACGACAAAGGAGTTACTTGAGCGTAGTGGGAGTGAGCTCAGAGTACTAATGATGGGGGAACGAGAACAAGAGAGTTCGTTATTGAGACTGGCTGTAAGGCCAGTCTTATATACTGCTCTATACCTGTTTGTACATGTAGTGTAGTTAGATATAATTGGATACACAGCCCTGATAACTGATAAGAGGGATAAAGGCCATTGGCCGATAAGGTGTATTGTGATAGTGATATCATATGGTGTCAGAATGATGCCATAGATAAGAGATAAGAGTCTAGACCCATGATGTCATAACGACGTCATAGATAAGGGTCTAGGCCTTTGTAATATGAATAGTGTAAAAAGAGATCATGTGAAAATGACTCTAGAACCTGGTATCAGGATAAGAAGATCCGAATAAGAAATACCAGGATTCCCGACACTCCTCCTCGATGTTCATCTTACAATGCTGGGTATGTGATCATAAAGACTGACAATCCTAGAATCTTGAAAGTCAGAGAGCGTTTCTTCCCTCTTGGAATTTCTGTTTTCCAAGGTTCTTTGTGAAGATGTCTGCGAACTGCAGATTGGTGGGGACGTAGTATAACTTGATTTCTTCAAGCTCTACTGCTTCACGGATGTAGTGTTCAGGAATGCGAATGTGTTTTGTTCATCCTTCCTGAGCAGGGTTTGAAGCCAGAAACATTGTGCCTTGATTATCAACGCAAAGTGGAAGTGCACCGAGTTTGAATCCCAACTCTTCATATACATTGCGGATCCAGCGAAGTTGTTTCGCTATCTCTGTCATCCCGCAGTATTCGGCTTCTGTGGAAGAAAGTGTCACCCTTCGTTGTTGCCTAGACAGCCATGAAACAATGCCATTTCCTAAGAAGATAGCATAGCCAGTGGTAGAACGTGATGTTTCAACGTCTCCAGCCCAGTCTGTGTCAGAGTAGGTACAAAGTCCATTTTGGTCACCAGTCGCTGAGTACTGAATGCAGAGATCCTTAGAGGATGAAAGATAGCGCACGATGTATAGCACCTTCTGCAAGTGTTCTTCCGTGGGATTGGAAGAGAACTGCGACATCTTGATAACCGCAAAGGCTATGTCTGGTCTTGTTCCAAGCATGATGTATAACAGTGATCTGATGACCGACTGATAGCGACTTCGAAGTGAGACATCCGACTGATCTTGGTTTGGTCTCGGGTTGTACCTGGTAGGTAATGGAACAGAGACTTCTT
>JBBPRK010000648.1:0-19434 GCA_038093075.1 Boletus patriciae
CATCTACCAGGGTTGTGTTGAGGAATGCCACTCGTAAGATTGAGGTGGAAGTTCACTCATTCGGGTATAATGTCTGACATTGCATGGAACTGATTCCGTGCAGGTCACCGGATATAATCTGAGACCAAACCAAGATCAATCAGATGTCTCACTTCGAAGTCGCTATCAGTCGGTCATTGGATCACTGTTATACATCATGCTTGGGACAAGACCAGACATTGCCTTTGCAGTCATCAAAATATTGCAGTTCTCTTCTAACCCTACAGAAGAACACTTGCAGAAGGCGCTCTACATCGTGCGCTATCTCTCATCCTCAAAGGATCTCTGCATTCAGTACTCAGCGACTGGTGACCAAAATGGGCTCTGTGCCTACTCTGACACAGACTGGGCTGGAGATGTTGAAACATCATGATCTACCACTGGTTATGCTATCTTCTTAGGAAATGGCATTGTCTCATGGCTGTCTAGGTGACAATGAAGGGTGATACTTTCTTCCACAAAATCCGAATACTGCAGGATGACAGAGATAGTGAAACAACTTTGCTGGATCCACAACATCTACGAAGAGGATTCAAACTCGGTCCGCTTCCCCGTTGCATTGATAATCAAGGCACAATGTTTCTGGCTTCAAATCCTGCTCAGGAAGGACGAACAAAATACATTCGCATCCCTGAACACTACATTCATGAAGCAGTAGAGCTCGAAGAGATCAAACTCTACTATGTACCCACTAATCTGCAATTTGCGGATATCTTCACAAAAAATCTTGAAAAACAGAAATTTCAAGAAGGAAGAAAAGCCCTCCAACTCTCAAGATTCAAAACATCATAGGATGAACATCGAGGAGGAGTGTCGAGAATCCTGGTATTTCTTATTCAGAGCTTCTATTCCTGATACCAGGTTCTAGAGCCATTATGTCATGGCCCTTTTTATGCTATTCATATTACAAAGGTCTAGACCCTTATCTATGACGTCATTATGACATCATGGATCTAGACTCTTATCTCTTATCTATGGCACCATTCTGACGCCATATGATACCATTATTAGGTACACAAGATTGGCCAATGGCCTTATCCCCTCTTATCAATTATTAGGGCTGTGTATCTCTTTATATCCTACTGCATACACATGTACAAACAGTACTGGGCAGTATATAAGACTGGCCTTACAGCCAGTCTCAATAACAAACTATCTTGTTCTCATTCCCTCATCATCACCGCTCTGAGATCACTTCCACTCTATCTCACTGCTACTCTTTATTGTAACCAAGACTACCAGCTTCCTAGTAAGTCTCCACTAGGATCCTGCTCCCTTCCTGTCCCTGTGTAACGAGGTCCTTGCAATCTCATTAACACTATCTTGCCACCCTATATTGCTATCGTATTCTTGCCATTGTATTCTTGCCATCCCTTGTTATTGCAGTGTGTCATCAAGCACGCTTGTTGTTGACGCCTAATTGTACATGCACATGATGTGATACTTAGACTCAGCATAGTTGGGTTGAACATCCTCAGTTGAGTACATCCACCGACTGAGGTACACATCCACCCATTCATCATACTGTATCTCTTGTCACTATTTGGTATCATAGCTAGCTTTGTTCTAGGTATTCGAGCAATCTAGTCAAGTACATCCACTGACTGAGCTAGCTGTGTTCTAGGTGTCTTCAGGTTATAAGCCCCAAGCTTGCCCAATAGGCAGCTCGAATCAAGAAGCACCCTTGAATAAAGCTTTAGACAATTACCTCAGTTGATCAAGAGGCAGAGATCAGGAATCTGAGTGGTCAGGAGCTCAGGAACTTGGGACATGTCAGTCAGACAGCATGGAAAAATTTGAAAATGTTCTGGAGCTGTCAGGGACAGAGAACTATTACGAGTGGCACCATCAAACAGAGCATCTCCTCCTTGGGGAGGGGGTGTGTATGAAACAATCCAAAAGGTCACAGTGTCAACTGGGACTCTAGGGAATCAAAGACTGAAAAGGGACAGACCACAGCACTAGCAGTTGGTTCTGGAGGTATTCTCTCTGGCTATGAAGGGGAAAAACCAAGAGAACTAGACTAGAGTTCTCTGGGTGGCACTTGTGGCCTTTTATACTACCAGTAGTGTATGTACATGTTTGTATCAGATCTACCGATGAATGTTCTAGCAAGTTCCGGTGTGTAGTAGCATGAGGTAGCAGCATCAAGCATAGCCATGAAATGGAAAGGAAGGAGAACATGATGCAACCGCATGGCAGTGGCAGAATGGAAGAGAAGTAAAGAAGAGCATAGCCATGCACTGCACGGAAATGAACAGAGCAAGGAGTGCATGAGGCATGGGTGTGAAATAAAAAGGGAAGCATAGGAACAGCATGGCTGTTATATGTTTAATTGGATAAGATAAGAAAAAGAAAAGAAACGACTAAGTCCGTTAAGGCAATGTTAGGCATACTGAGCCGTAACACTACCCCCTCTCTAAAGATTGACTTCTAGGCAATCAAAAGGAATCTGCTTGGGATGAAGAGTCGTAAAAGGCTCCGGCCTCTTTTGAAATAGGAGCAAGAAATCCTCAGGTGGGATGGAAATGGCCCTGGGCATGGATGGGTTTGCGTGGTAGAAGTCATTCAATGCTTTCTTTGCGTTCCCAAGGTTATACTTAGGTTCCCAGGTATGATCCGTGTTGTCATAGCCTTTCCAATGGATGAGGAATTCCAGCTTTTTATTTTTATAACGAGAATCAATGATCCAGTCCACCTCCCATTCATTGTCTCTGTCCTCAGTGACATTGACAGGTCCCAGTCAGTGCAAGGGTTGCCCTTCCAGTCAGTCACGGTAGGGTTTGACTCGAGAGACATTTACTACTGGGTAGATTTGCATTGATTTCAGCAATTTTAATTCAACAGTGTTAGGTCCTGTGAGGCCAATGATTGTATAGGGGCCAAGCCATCACTCGGATAGCTTGTGTGAGGCACATGTCAAATGTAAGTTTTCTGTGGATAGCCAGATTTGCTGGCCAATGGTGTACTCGGGTGCTGCCAAGCGGCTTTTATCGGCATTGACCTTCATTCAGTCTTGTTCCTGTTTCATATTTTCTTTGACCCTTTCTATTACGTCTTCCATTTCCGATGCGAACTTCTGAGCTGCTGGGGCCCTGTCTGAACTAATGGGTTCGATACCCATTCAGGGAAGATATGACCGTGTCACGTCAAAGGGTGCTTTCTTGGTCGAAGCATGTTTCTTTGTATTAATGCAGAATTGGGCGATTGGCAACCAGGCGAACCATGAATCCTGCTTTTCAAAGCAATAGATTCATAAAAACTTCCCAATCTCTTTGTTGACAATCTCAGTTTGTCCATCTGTTTGCGGGTGAAAGGATGTCAATAGTTTAGTGGCGATACCGAGGGCCTTGTTAAGCTCCTGCATAAACTTGTGCCGCGAACTGTGGGCCTCGGTCCAATGTGATAGAACATGGAAGGCCATGATGCTTCCATACGTTAGCCAAGAACAACTTTGCTGTGTCCAGGGCCAAACATGTTTTTGTACAAGTGATTAATTCAACCTCCTTTGATAAGCGATCAATGACCGTCAAGATTGAGTCGTAGCTGTGGGAGAGGGGAAGGTCCGTAATGAAATCGGTGGAGATGTGTTCCCATGGGGTATTCGGAATAGGTAGTGGTTGGAGGAGGCTTGCTGGGGCCTGATTAGATCCCTTGAATCTTTGACATGTGTCGCATCTAGCGACATAATCCTTGACTAAGGTAGCCATTCCAGGCCACCAGTAGTTGCGCTGCAACAGTTCTATGGTTTTCTCATAACCTGGGTGTCCTGCAACCAGGGAGTCATGGTGTTTCTGGATGATCTCCATCTGTAGTAGGTTGCTTTCGGGTATGTAAAGCCTGCCAAAAGTGTCGTAAAGGCATCCATTGCATTCTTTGCAGATGGAGTTCTTCTTACACAGCCTCTGAATATCTGCTTCATTGAGGAGGCATGTGGCATTGACTAATTTTTGTTTTTATATGTCCCCATCATCTGCGATAAGGATGGTTGTCCTAATCTTATCTGGGGTGATGACAATGATTCCTTTGTTGTCAGCTTCTATTCCCATGGTGTGATCTTCTCTTCTGGAGAGAGCATCTGGTTTCGTCATTGTGTGGCCAGGTTTGTAGAACCACAGCATGTTAAACCATGAGAGGTAGATTGCCCATCGGGCTTGCCAATGGTTGAGATCCTGTCTCATCATGAACCACTGCAAATTTGCGTGGTCATTCCAGATTTCAAATTGGTGTCTAGCACCTTCTAGGTAGTGACGCCATTGTTCCAGCACTTGGATGACTGAAAGCATCTCCTTATCAGCGGCCGGGTAGTTCTGTTCTTGTGGTGTCATGGAGTGGGATGAAAATGCGATGGGGTGCCATATGCCATCCTTCTCAATAGATAATACTGCGCCTGTAGCGTAATCACTAGCGTCCAATTCCAGGCGGAATTTGCAATCTAGATCCGGGAACGTGAGTACTGGAACGGTAGTGAAATGTCTCTTAAGCGTGTCAAACACTATCTGCTGGGGTTCTTCCCATCAAAAGGGTTCTTCTTTTTTGGTTAAATCATGTAGGGGGCGTGCAACACATGCGTAATCTTTTATGAACCTTCAATAGAAGTTTGCCAGTCCTAGGAAACTCCTGGCTCCTTTTACGTTCTTTGGCTTGGGCCATTCTAAGATTGCCTTGGCGCTGTTTCTCCTCGGTCTTGGGAAGTTTTCCACCATGTCCAATGCCCTCGACAACCCTTCAGCAGTCCCAATCAACTTCAATGCCTTTCGACTCCTCCTGCACCTCCAAGTGCCATCCTTGGCCTGTATTATGACTTGGTGTGTTCGTTCCGTCAATGCACTTGGTTCTAACATTCCTAGGACCTTCCTGGATGTTGTGGACACCACCTGGTACAAGTGTTTCACTGCCCGGGCCCTTTGGCTTGCCTCATCAGGAAATACCTCATCCTAATAATTGTATAGAATATCATAATATTTATTGACATTCTCATGAAAAAGTAACAAAACTCTGATATTATGCAATAATACAACATTTCTTGTAATTTCTTACAAACTGCTGGTCCCCCAAAGCATTTCAAGAATATTCAAGAATATTGCCATATTAAATGCTAATTTCCAGATAATTTTCTGTACATTTCCGAACATATCTGATTCCATTTGCTTACTATCTGTTACGATCGCTTCTTTTCCCTGTTACGCTTCTCTCTCTTTCCTCTGACTTCCCCACGCCGTTCCCCTTTACCACCGGAAGGGGATACTCATTGCTTTTGTTCTTGCATTACCTCGGACTCCTATCTCCACCGATCGGTTCTCTCGCACCGATTACGTAGTTCCTTTTACTCATCGTTTCCATCATGTTCTCTCTTGTTCTACGATGACGCGTCCCTTCGATTAGGGCAAGCGTTACTTGGTCCGTGCACATTCTCATCTTTCTATATAAACCCTCATACTTCCTGTATTTTCTCCTTAACTTTGACCTACTCAATACTCCCTCGAATATACCAAGGTCATTGCTCCTTGTCTTGGATTTCTCTTAGTCCTCGTTGTACTATTGAGTCGACGCTCCTCTGAACCATCAAAACCTCCGGCGTCCGTCTTGACGCTAGAACCCCTAAAGGAAGACCCTTAGGGCGATCTCACGATCAAACGAGTCTACGCCTGTACCTACCCGGTCCAAGCGTAACACTATCCCAATGATTCCAACACAAATGATAGACTAGAAAATGTATATTCACATCTACCTAATACTCTTATTGTAAACTACATAGATGTACCATACATTGGATGCTGGTCTGTGGCTGGGAGGGGGTTAGCTGGGAGTGAGGGTGGTGGGGTATTTATGATGTAATAGGGGGGTGGGCCTTCCAGTGCACTTGCGGCACATTTTGAGTGCTGGGAGGAGGTTAGCTGGGAATGGGGGGTGCCAGTGACAGGGCACTCACAGGGGTGACAGTGGGTGTTTGTGGGCTGCCAGTGTACTCATGGCGCATTTCAGGTGGTTGGGAGGGGGTAAGCTGGGCATAGAGGTGACAGGGCACTCACTCACACTGGCAGTGTTTTTTTGGGAGCAATTTCAGCAATGGGGATGGTGATGGGCTAATGTGGGTGGTGGTGGGTGGCTGGGAGGGGGTCAGCCGGGTCTGAGGCCCGCTGGTGTGCTTGCGACACGTTTCGGGTGGTGGTAAACAGCTGGGAGGGGATCAACCCAGTTTCTGGTGATAGGGCACTTACCTGCACTGAGGGAAGTGTTGAGGGATGGTGGTGGGGCAGCACAACATGCAACATGCTGGGTGCACACGTTCTTTTGCACCTAATGGCTAAAACAAAAAAAATGGATTAAAAAAACAAAACAAATTTAAAAAAGTGACAGTGCATGTCATGAGCAGCGTGTGCATGCAACACGTTTCGCGTTTTGGATGCGATGGGTGTGCTGAGTGGGTTGTGAGTGTGCTTGGTGCACGAGATGAGAGGTGGGTGATGGTAAACAAGAAAGCGACATGGCCACAGCTGAGTTTGGAAGGCATGTGACTCGTTGCGCATGAAGTTCTTGCTAAGTCCAAGGGCTAGGTATGTAAACTAACTACAGTCTTACTACACTTCTAGTATGCTTTTTGTACACTTGTTGCTACACTTTAGTATACTATTATTACACTCCTAGTACACACTCTTACTACTCTTTCAGTACGCTTTTTTTGTACACTTGTTGCTACACTATTTGGCATACTATCACTACACTTCTAGTATGCTTTTTTGTACACTTTGCTATACTTGTTTTATACACTCTTACTACCCTTTTAGTACGCTTTTTTGTACACTTGTTGCTACATTAATTTGTATACTATCACTACACTTCTAGTACGCTTTTTTGTACACTTTGTGCTACACTTGTTTTGTACACTCTTACTACTCTTTTAGTACGCTTTTTTTGTACACTTGTTGCTACACTATTTGGTATACTATTACTACACTTTGTGCTTGGCTGAAATTTTACATATATTCTAAATATATCACACATTTGTGATAATTATCAGGGTGAGGTTTTTCCTGATGCTGAGCTCCCTTTGATGAGTTTTCTTCACCTTTTCGTTCTGAGCGTTCTCTGACGTGTTCAGATGTGTTCCACAGCTTCCTTGGCTGCTTCCCGACGTCCTCAATGCGCCCTGACGCTCCTGAGGCTTGTGCTTCACCGCTTGGACCACCTCAGTCGTTTTGACCTCCCTCAGGTGAGTCTTCTGGACTCCTTCCTATTGAGCGTTCACGCTCTTGTTCTGACGCATTCTGTGCCCCCTTAGGTCAGTTCCTAGGGTCCTCGTCACCCCTGGATACTCCCAGCATGTCTGTATGGCTGCTGGTACGCCTGACATCACAGCTCGCAGCTACATTCCACTCCACTACCTAAATAGACTACTTAGTACTAGGTTCGGACAGGTTCGAGTGTACATGTCCAGTCCAGAACCAGAACCAGAACCTAGAAGATAGGGGCTGAACTGAACTCGAACCGAACCTGAACTTGAGGGCTCGGTTCAGAGGTTTGGATTCGAACCTTGGGTTCGAACTGAACTTCAGCAACCCTAGGTTGTTCCATATTTCAAATTGGTGTCTAGCACCTTCTAAGTAATGGCACCATTGTTCCAGTGTTTGTGTGACTGAAAGCATTTCTTTGTCAGTGACTGGGTAGTTTTGTTCTTGTGGCGTCATAGAATGAGATGAAAAAGCGACGGGGTGCCATATGCCATTCTTTTCTATGGATAATACTGTGCCTGTAGCAAAATTGCTAGCATCTGATTCCAGGCAGAATTTGCAATCTAGATCCAGGAATGCGAGCACCGGAGTGGTGGTGAAGTGTTTCTTAAGCATGTCAAATGCATATCGCTGGCCCTACTCCCATCTAAACGATTCTTCCTTTTTGATAAGGTCATGGAGCGGGCATGCTACGTGCGCGTAATCTTTGATGAACCTCCTATAGAAGTTTGCCAGTCCTAGGAAGCTTCTTACTCCATTCACATTCTGTGGTACTGGCCAATCCAAGATTGCCTTGACCTTGCTTTGGTCCATTTTCTCAAGGATGATTTGATCGTGCTCTGCTTGGTTATCTGTTTTTGTATACATCATTAGGTCATCGATGTAGACCACTACCATGTCATCCATGTCTGCGAAGATCTCGTTCAGCATTGCTTGGAGTGTGGCGGGGGAGTTGCATAGTCCGAAGTACATGACCAAAGGTTCGAATGCTCCATGGAAGCAAATGAATGCGGCTTTTCATTTGTCATCTTCTTTGATTCGGATGTTGTTGTATCCCCATCTTAGATCCATTTTTGTAAATAGTTTAGCCCCTTGAAGTTTATCCACTAGCTGTCTGCTCAACGGAAGGGGGGTAATTGTTTTTGACCGTGAATTCGTTGAGGTATCGGTAATCCTATACCATACACTTCTTGCCATCTTTCTTAGGCATGAAGAACATCGGTGACGTTTGAGGGGATTTAGAAGGTCTTATGTAACCCTTCTTTAGCTGATCATCAAGGAACATGGGTACCTCTTCTTGCTCCTATGGCAATAGAGGGATGATTCTGCCTTTCTTGGGCTTGAACGTGTTCTTAAGATCTATTGCGTGATCCCATGGTTTCCGAATTGGCATGCGTTCGGATTCCTTTTTCGAGAATACATTAAGGAATTTATGGTACTCCTCCAGGACTAACTCCTTGGGGGTCTTTTCTTTTGGTATCTGAGATTCCTGTTGCACTTCAAGCATGTGGATTGTTTCATGGACATAAAATTGGTTATTGTATTCCTTTTCTTCCATCTCTTGGATGAAAGGAGACTTGTCCTGCAGCATGTGACAGTGGCGCGGGCACGAGAAGTCCAAAATGAAAGGGTTCTTGCCCAGATTGGTCACTTCTGCCATGACTTTCTCACGATGTCCCTGGAATTCTATGACCAGTTCTGTGGAGTGCATAATGCTTCCGGCAGAATTTCGTGTTTCATCCATGTTGTATACAGGAATGGGGTTTCATAAGGGGATAAGTGGGACCTTGTGTCTTTCTGCCCATGTTTTGTTGATAAACATCGTGTTTGCACCTGAATCCAGGAGTGCTTCTGTCTCAGTGAAGTTTTGCCACTGTGTGAACAGTGCAATTTGAATAGATAGGTTAATTTCTCGTGTGGGTCTTACACTTCACACATAGGCATCGTCTGGGATTTCATTTTTGGTAGAGGAATTAAGCACAGGGTTATTGTCCCTGCCAAGCCCACTAGGGGACCCCTCTGATGGTGAGTTGGAAATTTGTTTTGTTTCCGTGAAATCCTCGTCATTTACGATTTCTTCCACAGGGAGGTTTTCATATCAGTTCTGCCCCTTCACACACCCTGACATGTGTGTTGGAGCTAGGCTTTTCCCACCGACTTGGCAGTGAGAGTTTCATAATATTTGAACCAGGCGTGAGCCTCGTCCAGTGTCATTCCTTTTATGGAAGAGGTCCAGTTGTGACCTTTTCCCTTGTTGTCCTTGTTGGTGCTTTTATCCTCTTCCCAGGAGGTTGTGGGTTTCTTGGAGTCCATAGCATGCACCTGGTGGCCGTCTCCTTTACCCTTTTCTTTGCCCTGCTTGGAGCATGCTTTCTGGCGACCACCTCTGAAGAAGTGGCACTTGGGGCAATGCAGTTTGGGTTTCGGGCAGTCTTTCCCAAAGTGGCCATCCTGCTGGCAATTGAAACATTTATTTTTACCACCTGTTTTGACGGCATTGATGTCCATGGTGTTAGGGTCTTTTTGCTTGATCGTTCTGCCGTTCCTTTTTGAATGAAATCAAGAAGCTGCTTTCGAGCTCCTGCTTGCCAAGGATCGGCCTTGAATGTATCTAGGAACATATAGCATCCTTTTTTGAGTATCAGGCACATGACAATCTCTTTGTCTGCATTTTGTTCCAGCAGTTCTATTTGCCGGGTTTCATCGTAATCTGCGAGGAGGGCGTAGTTTTTGAATTTTAGTAAGAATGCCTCCATAGGGTGTCCCTTTTGTTTCAGATGCCAGAGGGCTAGCTGGTTCTGGTCCTTTTTGTTAGTGGACTGGAAATGTTTCTCAACTAGGAGTGAAAAGTCATCCCAGTTGGTTTCTCCTACTCCCCTTAAGATGGTGTTTAATTGACTTCTTGCACAGTCACCGGCTCTTCCTCCTACCATGTGTGAAAGCATGGCGGAGATTGCTTTTCTGTCGGGAAGGGTGGTGGCATTTTCATGTTGCCAGCTGTGAACATGTGTCCACCATTCTTCGAATTTCTTTCCAGGTGAACCATCAAAATTCCCAGGGTCAGAAAAGATCTTTGATAATTTTGGCTCTGCTGGAGCCTTTGTTCCTGCACTGGGTCTGCTAGCCGGCATGGCCAGGAGCTGTGCTTTCATTTGGTCAGCTCTGTTCATCAAATTGATATTGAGTAATCTAGACATGTCCAGCGTGTCTTGCTGTGCCTCCATGAATAGTCTCAGTTCTCCTGCTAAGTCACCCCATGATCTGCCCGTGTTGGTGGCATTTGAGAGTGCTGCAGCGAGTTCAGCGGGAAGAGAGGACATATCGGTATATTAAAAGTTTAAAGGAAGCGAGATGGATGATGAAGTATCTGCTTAGGACATAAGGTAACCTGACTGATCTTTTCGTCAGGAAGTGGGTCTCCGAGGTTGGCACAATGAAACAGCTTCCTCTTTTGGACCCTTTGCTTCTTTCTAGGTACTTCCTCTGGTACCTGCTCCTCTTCTTCTTTTTCTCATTTAACTATTACTTCCAGACGAGGTGACCAACCTTCCCTAGTTACAGTACACAACTACTTGATTTTGGGTTCTTTGGCCTGAACAGATGACCCACACGCGACGGCAGAGGATACTAAAGGGTTGGGGTATCTGAGATCTCCAGTTTTGGAGGGGAGGTTGGTGAGGTCGTTGGGGTCAGGGGACTGGTGTATCTGGATGACAGACTCTTGCATAATCGGGGAAAGGAGCGAGGTGACAGGGTTGGTGGATCTGAGGGCAACTGTGATTGTCTGCAGTGGGTCTATCAAAAACCCTTCTGAGTCTCTGGGTAATACATACGTACGAGGATGGCCTTAATTCTTTGTGAAGTAAGGAAAGGAATCTTGTGGCCGGTGATGGAGTGTCAGCTCTTTCCAGTGTTGGTGCAGGTGGCGGGTTACTAACCAGTGCATGCTCTCGTTCAATGGGCTCTAAGCCCCTTTGGATAGTTGGGAGGACAGTGCCTCCTGCTGTGACTGTTGCCATGTAAGGGTGGCGAAGGGTATCCTCAACTGGACATGTAATGTCGAGAGAAGGGAAGGAATGGAGCAACCTATGGAAGGAGATGGGCACTAGCAATTGTCAGGATGAGCTGTGTGCCATGTGAGGACTTGACCACTACTAACTTGTGTAGACACATCGGGGTGGTGATTCAGTAGAGTAGAGATACAGTAGGAGTTTAGTTCGAATAAAACAATCCAAAGGTGACCAGCATCAACTGGTACTCTAGGGAATCGAAGAAAGGTATGCACCAAAAGCGCTAGCAGACAGTTGCAGAGGTGATCTCACTGGTTTGTATGGGGAAAAACCAAGAAAACTAAACTGGAGTTCTCTGGCTGGCACTTGCGGCCTTATATACTACTACACATGTTTGTACCTATTTGTATCGGATCTACCAATGAATGTTCCAGAACATTTTAGTATCTAGTGGCATAAGCTAGTGGCATGCATCAAGCATAGCCATGAAATGGAAACAAAGTGAAACATGTGGTGACCACATGGTGGTGGCAGAATGGAAGAGAAGAAAAGAAGGACATAGCCATGCACTGCACGGAGATGAATGAAGTGCGGAGAGCATGAGGCATGGGGGTGAAATGAGGAAAGAAACATAGGATGAACAGCATGGCTGTTTATATGTTAATCAGATAAGATAAGAAGAGAAAGAAAGTGACTAAGTCTATTAAATAGATGTTAGGTGTATTGAGCCATAACAAAGGTTGAGGGGGGTGACAACATGGGAAAAGCTGGGGTGAAACAACCCAATGGTAACCAGCGTCAACTGGTACTCTAGGGAATCGAAGGAAGGGGTACGCACTGAATACGCTAGCAAGCGGTTTGCGGAGATGATCTCACTGGTTGTAATGGGGAAAAACCAAGAGAACTAAACTGGAGTTCTCTGGCTGGGACTTGCGCCCTTATATACTACTACATATGTTTGTACATGTTTGTAACGGATCTACCGATGACTGTTCTAGGATATTCCGGATCCTAGTAGCATGAGGTAGAAGCGTGCATCAAGCACGGCCATGAAATGGAAGGGAAGTAAAGCATGAGGCAACTGCACGGCAGTGCAGAATGGAGGAGAAGAGCATAGCCATGCACTGCACAGAGATGAATGAAGTGAGGAGTGCATGCGGCATAATGTGAAAAGAAAAAGAGAAGCATAGGGACAGCGTGGCTGTCATAAGTTAATCTGATAAGATAAAGAAAGAAAAAGAAAACGACTAAGTTCATTAGGACACTGTTAGGCATACCGAGCCGTAACATGGGGATAAACTTGCAATAAAAATTTGTGAATCCTAAGAAGGATGGAATGCCTTTGATGGAGGCAGGGGGTTTCCAGTCATGAATGGTGGTCAACTTGACGGGGTCCATCACGATTTGTCTTTGGCCAATGATCATGCCGAGGAACTCCATCTTGGGAGTGTCAAAAAGACATTTGGAGAGTTTTAAGGAGAGACCCTGTTCATGGAGGCAAAGGAGTACACATCGGGTGCATTCGTGGTGAAGGGTTAAATCTCCCTGAGTGTGGATGCTGAGATCATCCATATAGATTTTGAGCCATCATTCCACGATCATATCAACAAAGATGTGGTTCATAAACACCTGGAACATGTGGAGCATTGCAGAATCCACAGAACATTACTGTGTGTTCGAAGAGTCCAAAGGGAGTGATGAATACAGTCTTCCATTGATCCATCTCTTGAATTCGGATATTGTTGTACCCCCAACGGATATTGAACTTGGTGAATAGGATGGAGTCTTTCATGTTGTCAATGAGTTCAGGGATAAGTGGTAGGGGGTAAGTGTTTTGAACAGTATGGGAGTTTAGGTATCAATAATCCTGACAGGGGCAAAAAGAGCCATCTTTCTTGGGGACAAAGAAGAACAGTGCGGCTTGGGGGGATTTGAATGGAATGATGCATCCAGTTTTGAGGTGTTCATCAATGAAGGCCCAACAGGCCTCCTTTTCCTTGGGATTTAAAGGGTAAACTTTGGCAATTTTAGGGACAAAAGACAGTTTAAGGTCAATGACATGGTCATAGGAGTGATGAGGGGGGAGGACGTCATATGTCTTTTCAGAAAATACGTCTGAGAAGTCCTTGCACCATTCAGGTAGTGGAACTTCCATGGTCTGGGCGTCTTGGGCAAGTTGTGTGGACAGGATGATCTTTTGGACTGACTCTTCCGATGGTTCTTCTCGAGAAAGGTACTCATGAAGAGACATATTATTCTCAGCAGAATATTGTTGGGTATACAGGGATGTAAGTTCTTGATCAACATCGAGACCCAGCCATTGAAGCAGATATTTTTGGGGCAAGACTTGTTTGTCATATTCAATGGGAGAGGAGGTGGGAAAGGAAAGGGAATGAGATTTCCAGTCAATATGAGGATTCCAGGTTTTGAGCCAGGGCATTCCCAAGATGATCTGACGACATCCCAATCCTACTACCATAAGTTCTATGTTTCCCAGTTCTTTGGAAAGAAGCATGCAAGTGGATGCCTTCCACATGATAGTATCCTGTTTGTTGAGGGAACCATCGACATTAAAGGTGCATACAGGTTGAGACATCTTTTTCAGGGGAACATTCACAAGGGAAAGGAGTCCTAGGTCGATAATTTTTCCAGTGGCTCCTGAATCGATCAGGCTGGTTGTTTCAACAATTTGTTTACCAAGGAGTAACTTGATAGGGAAGCGAAGGGTTCTTTCATTGTCAGAGGCTACTAGTATATGGGACAGAGACTGGGAAGATAACATCAAGGTAACTTCCTGTTTCAAAAATCCTGGTCAAGGGTGGAAACAACAGCAATGTCTTCCTTAGGCTCTTCGAAGCACATTTGAAGGACTTGGAGGATTTCAACTTCATCCTTGCCTTTGGTTTTCAGGGAGTTTATGAAGACATCAATGGGAGAAGGGGTACTGGTTTCAACAGGTGGAGAAGCCAAAGAAGAGGGGTTGGTTTCAGTTGAACAGATGGTCTGGGGGCAAGGGTTCTTATCCTTCTTATACTAGAAGGTGTTGTACCCAGGCAAGCTGTAGTGAAAGACTCTTCCTTTGTGAATACACTTGGCTCTTTTGGTGGGGGTGAGTTTGGAAAGGGTAATGGCATTGACATCCATGGCATTTGGGTTGGAGGTGGCTCAAGGGGTAGATGACTATGAGGAGAAAGGAAGTCTTCCTCCTTTCAGGGCAAGGTTGCACATTTTCTGCATATGGAAGGTTTTTGCTTGTGCTATCCAGGCAGCAACAGTGGTTGGAATGGTGGCCATGGAAGGGATCATAGTGGTGAGTTATTGGTCTAGTCCAAGCGAGAACTGGTCAATGAGGGTGACTTTGTCAGTAATTCCCACTCTAGCAGAGAGATTTTGAAAGTCAGTGATATACTTTTGGAATCCATCATCCATGATTCCATCAGGGCATTTGAAAGATTTTTGGGAGAGTTTAGTGAGTTTGAAGCGAGCGGTGGCCTTGGTGTTGAAGGGGAAGAAGGTGGAATTGAAGTTTTCGACAAACTTGTTGAAGGTTTTCTTGGTGGCAGCAACAGCAGTGTTAGCCATTTTGTCATACCACATTTCAGAAAAGGGAATTCCTCTTCCTTTGCTCATTTTGTTGAGCATAGTTGTGATCTTTCATTCATCAGTGTTATAGAGAGACATGTTGATGAGAAAGTATGCGTTGATGGCTTTCATCCAACGCATGGCATTGGTGGGTTCTCCAGAAAAGCCAGCGGGGAGTGCTGCCTTCAGTTTGGGGGTAGTAGAGGGCATGGGGGTAGCTGTTGGTGTTGAGGGGGTGATAGGGATCTTTGGGGGTGCTGGGGGGAAAATTTGTTGTTGATGTGGCTTTGGATTGTTCGAGGGTGCTGGGGCAGTGGGGTTCCAGGGGGATGCTGAGATTACTGCAGGGGTTGAAGGGCTAGGGGGTGGTGAGGATAATCTTTCCTTATCACTAGAGTTGTCAAAAAGCCTGAAGGCCTTGGAGCTGTGAGGGGACAATATGTTGGGGGCGAGTCCTGCTCCTAGATAGGAGGGACAGGAGAATACACTAGTTCTTTTGTTATGCGAGATGTACTAAGACAGACATCAAGGTCGAGGATTACCTTGAGGAGGAACTCATGGAGAGTCACAACGTCTCAGGGCAACAATGTAGAGTTACAAGGGCGTGCAAAGGTTACTAGGAGGGAGCTCGAAGGACTTGGGAACTCGAAGGAGAGAGCACACAAAGGGTATGCTAGATTGCGCAGAACTAGTGTAAGGAAACAGAGTACAGACAAGCCACTATATAACTAGAGGGATGCATCATCATAGAACATCAGAGAATATCAGAGAAAGATGAATAATAGGAACTACATACTAGGCACAAGAGAACCTAGCAGTGGAGGTATTGTCCAAGATAAAGAGATAACAAATATAGCATGGAGTGGTCCCTTCCAGTAGTAACCAGGAACAGTGTGGGACAAGTTAAAGGATAAACATGCGAGAATGAAAGGGATGAATGATAAGAAGTAGAGAAACATAATCGTACCTACACATTCCAAAGAGGATGTGAACATGTCGGGAGAAGACTAAAAGCAACACGTTATGATAAAGGAGAAAAATTGTAACATGAAGTCCATTGTGCCAATGGTATGGATTGCAGTGGTGACGAGGCTGGCATAGTTGTCCCCTAGACCAGTGCAAAGCAACATGGTGTGGAGGTTGTAGGGGAGAACCAAACCTGCTCCGGATAGCCGGGTAAACAGGTCAACGAGATGAGCAATCTCGGCCAATGGGTCTCTCCCCTGTAGCGCCAGTTGATAATGTCCCTAAATAGATGGAATTGACCAGTAGGTCTGGTTGTTGTATAAAGAGTCACTAAATTAGTGAGGGTATGGAGAGCAAGAGAAACTATGGGGTCCTCATAAGTGGAGACCACTGCTGTATGAAGGTCTTCCTTCATGTACAGGTAGATTATGCTGACTGCTTGGTAATCCAAGTCAAGCCAGGTGTTTTGTGCATCTCCCAGAGCAGCTGGACAGGTGAACACACCAGATGCAATCCTTCAAACCTTGAGCATCATTAGGAATGACCGGATTGTTGCCAACCAGGTGTGGTAGTTGGAGGTTCCCTTCAATGTAAGAACATTCTTGGCCACACCGCCACCAGAATCTTTGGAAGAAGACATGTTTCAACTATAGAAAACCAAGAAGAATATGATCAGTAATGTCCGGATTAGGTGCCGTGAATGAACCAATAGGAACAAAAGGAGTGAAAACCAGTGCATAAAAAGGATTAGGAGTTTGGTCTGCAGCATCATCAACATCACTAAGAATACCAGAATCTGTTCCATATTTGTTTGACCCACTCTGGCTACCAGAGTCATCTGAGTCATTGCGATAGGTATTGGGTTCTGGACTACCTTTCACTGGTTCTTCTAACTCAATAAAAAGCAGATCAGGAAAGAAATGCGGGTTACCCGCATCTAATCCACTTTCATTAAAGTCAGAAGTATTGTGCGAAAAGTAAGGTAGGTTTAATTCAAAAGTAACATAGTTCAATTCAAAGAAATTACTTAAAATTCAAATGGAGCACTGCGAGGGACAGTGTGATGTCGCATGCATATTGACCTCTTGAGGAAGCCAGCAGGGGCCAAATGTTGGGCACACTTTGCCTGAGGATCTGCAGAATCGCCTCCCATAGGGTTATCCATATAAGTGATTGACCCTTCTTGAAACAACCCAACAAGCCGGTCTACCGTGCTTTAGGGAATCCAACTAGGGGCAAGGTCACTAGTCAAAAGTGACTGTCTAGGTTGACTTAGCTGCACGGTCTATTGGCAACTGAGACTAGAGGTACTGTCCAAGGCACTAGCAATGGATCAGGAGTCGCTATCTGGTGGCTTTATGGGGAAAGACCAAGAGAACTAGACTGGAGTTCTCTGGCAGCGGCTTAGGCCTTAAATACTACTAAGGGGTTTGTACATGATTGTACCGAATCTACCGATACGTGTCCGAACATAGACTAAGTATGTAAGTAACATGTGTTAGGGGCATGCATCAAGCATAGCCATGAAATGGAAGAGAAACATGATGTGACCGCTCGGCGGTGGCATAATGGAAGAGAAGTAAAATATGAAAGACATGCATAAGGGGTGTGCATCAAGCACTGCCATAAAGAAGGCATTGCCTTAATGAAAAGAGAAAGGTTAGCATCATGTGGGAAATGAATGAAAGAAGCATAGAAGTGCACAGCACGATGTGAAACAGGAGTCGTGCACTGCACGAGGTAAAGGGCAGGCACAAGCCTGGTGCGAAGGCAGCGTAGGTGTCATGAGATCAAAGGAGGATCTTATCAGTCAAGACAAGAGATAAGATAAGGAAGAAGAAAATGAAACGACAAGTCCGTTATGTTAGGCGCTAGAGTGCGACCGTAACAGAGTCTGCCCAACCAATACCTTGACGATGAATCCGTCATATGCACGACTCAGTCCTATCCATGTTTGCCCTCTCTAAAATGCCGATGACATCGCCAGTTGACGACAGTGCACCCAGAACCCGGATACCCCGCCCCCATGGTAGAGGTCTTACGACACTAGGTTCCGTGCCGATACGATCAGTATGTTTTCTGTTATTTTAGCCTTCTGACCCTGAGTGGGGCACTCCAAGGTGCCCCACTCCACAGAAAAACAGGACTTATGATGAGGTATATCGGCCGCTTGCCAGTGAATATATTGGAATGTATGCGGGTTACTCCAACAGTATTTCATCTTGCGCTCATTCACATATGGTTTAGCAGCCCTTGAATGTTTGAACAGCCATTGGACAAAGCATAGCACGGACTCTGTGCAACCCCAGCTGCGCCTTTCCATTTTCTGCGTTTCTTTCTGTCCGGAACTGTATAATGAAGTAAGTAACCCAAATGCGAGTTGATCATCTGGATTGGCCCCATCTCATGAAACGCCTTCCATCCGGATCATCACATTCAGCCAATATAAGTAGGTCCAGCAGAGTCGGAGAGGTCATCGGCCACCCACCTACTCGGACATGCCTCGCAGCCCAGCTCCAGAAGCTCCTGCCGCGCTGAAGCGGCGTATCGCTACACTTGAAGACGAGAATGCAAGACTTGTCAGCAAGATGCTAAAGCGACCGTTTGTTATCGACTCACTTTTTTTTCGATCGTCTGATCTTTGGTTGTCTGTAGTATCCATTCATATGTGCGTGAGGGACGAGCCATCCGCCAGCTCATGAGCCTCTCGGACCCTGTCGCCGACCTGATCGCTGAGTATGACCGACGTGTCGTGCAGGCGGAAGACGAGGGTGAGCTTGATCTCGTGGAATCAACTGAGAAGTAAGCATCGTATTCTTGGTTATCAGTATTTCGCCCCGAGTGATTCTGTACTATGACAGGGAGGGATACACCTTTCGTTCCTATAATAAACTCATTCAGTGGTGTCCATCAGTTGCAGGACTCACACAAGACAATGGTGGCACAGATGATTTGGCGTTGATCTGCCAAGAGGTAAGTCAGCAAGATGGTCTGACTTGGAAGCTATCTCACATGATCGAAGTTGAAGAGAGGCGCTGATGGCGCACGTGGAGACAATGCAAACACGTTGAAGAGATCGGTCGCAACTTGGTTGAACCACCAAACTCCGCATCCCGTCCCCCTTATTTCTGTCGACGAGAAGCAAGGGCGAGGGTTATATCACGACATCACAGGTCAACTAATCGCTCCAGTCGATTACAACTGGCTTGACATGGGGTACGTACTGTATATTTTCCTGCTTCCTTGTCCATGTACAAATCGCTTGTCAGCACTCGCAACGCGATTCGCACGTTTCACCCAAACTATCCAGTAACGGCACATATGTGGCCGACTTTTCTGTACGCAGATGAGCAGTACAATCCTCAGCGCCCGTCAGCAGGTTTATTCAAAGGTGAATTACTCTTGAGGGTGCGCGAAATATGATCCTACAGTACATCATTTGTAGAATACTCAGTATGTCACTGTATTATTAGTAGGAATGTAACTATACCTGTAGAATACTCAGTATGTCACTGAAGTAAGACTAAAGGAAAGTAAACTGCGATGTAGCTATGATTAGGTAAGCATGTACTACCAAATACGGAATAATAAATTCCAACACTCCC
>JBBPRK010000649.1:0-19434 GCA_038093075.1 Boletus patriciae
CTGTACACCTCTCCCGGAGTGGCGGTATAAAACCGTGGATAATCACTGCTGCTATGCCCCGGAGCCCAAGATTTATGAAACATGTCGATTTTCCCATTTTTGACAAGCTCCAGGAGGACCTGGAATGGATTCGTCCTGATTGAGATCGCGGTAAGAGTATTTAAAAAAAACCTGTTTGTCACTTGGAAAAGTGTCCGCATCGATGCCATCTTGTTGATTGAGATATTCGAACGCTGGAACTACCAGTGCCGCGTGGCCATTCCGAAGGCTACGTCCAACCTCACTGTCCAGGCCCGCCCGAACATGGCTTCGAAAGTCGGTACAGATGGCGAAATCGACGTCCAGCATCATGACAAATTCCGTACGTGCGAATAAACGGGCGGCGTTGCGCCAAGTATTCAGCTGGCGAGCGAATGGGGAGAGAACGAGGTGTACGTCGACGAAACTGGACATTCCCGGGGTGGATGTATACAGGTCATGCAATGCATCGAGAACAACATGAGAATCATCGGGTACGACGTGAACGGCGGCGGATATGGGACCTGCGCATATTGTATACAATCAACAGCTCCAACAGAATATTCTCGCACCTTTATATCGTTTGGCTAATTCCCCAAATACCTTGAAGCGATTGAAAGTAACGAGAGTGGTGATGGTGATGTCGTCGTCTTCGAAGGTCGCTGAACCTTTATAGTAAAACGGAATGATTTTGCACGGTTGCATGCTTTGGGAGAAGGCTTTCGAGAGGAAGAGCGATTCCTTCATTGTAACTCCGTTACTTCTGAGGTCATGCTCGACCTTGGGCGTGGCTGGCCAGTATAACGTCTCTTCGGGAAGACTCAACGGGATCGAAGCGTGCTTGAAGTTTCGTAACTTTTCACCGTCTTTCGTACCTGCGGAGATAGGAGTGAACCATCCTTTTATCTTCAGCGCTGTGGTCGTCAGCAGAGAAAATGAGGAGTAAACGATAGCACTGGTTACATAGACGGTAACGATGATGTGGACGAGCCTCCTAGCCATGGCGGGATCTAACATGGCCTGGGTGCTGAATGCAACGGTACTGGGCACAGAACCTGTCAGGCGGACGACGGAGAAAAGTTGGCCGACCTAGAATGTACATTGGCATTCTCGTGTCACGGGAATGTCAGATAACCTGACTGATACAGTTCTCTTAGTCTGGTGACCAGACAGTCTATGAGGCGACCGCCTGATGGAATTTGGGAAGAAGTCGACCGTATTTATTTCGCAAGTCATCCGACGAGTTGTAACTTGTAGAAGTAGTAGACCTTGTCGACACCTTGTTGAGATTTACAGCGGTTTTCAATTGAATGCGGAAAACGCAAACACAAAAATCTCTCTCGGCGACTGCCAGGAAGGACCCCAGATGTACCCCTAGTGAAGTAGACTAGAGCAATTAGCCACGACTCCTTTAGCACAAACAAATCCAAACCTAAATCGTAACCCTTTGCCCACCAACCCATCCCATCTAGACTCGTTCCAAAACCGCCATGCCACTTCGCCGGGTCTCCGATGACTTGAAGGCTCGCATACCAGTCATGCACGAAGAAGGCTTCTCTGTCAAAACCATCTGCCACCTCCTTGGAGTCAAGAAAATGCTTGTTTACAGTGTACTCCGGCTCTTCGAAACCTACCGCTGCACAACCAATCCCTTCAAATACTCGTGCCATATTGCTCACCCTCGTTCACTTTCTCTCACTGATTTCTTATTCCTTGCTGAAACAGTGAAGCATCGTGGCTTGCTTTACCTCGATGAGTTGCAATGTGAACTGCAGGTCAAGTGTGGTGTTGATACTTCTCTTTCAACACTCACACGTGCTCTCCAACAACTCGGTGTCAGTCGCAAGATTGTCTCTGCTCATGCGAGTGAACAGAACAATGAAGTGTGCACACTCTACATGAACCACATTGCCGAGGAAGCGCTAGGTACTTGAATGAGTAATTATTCCCTTCGGAGATGTTGGAATCTCTAAGGCCATGCTTTAGAAGCATGTTCCGTAAAAAACTGAAGTAGTTTGCAGTCGATTCAGAGACACCAAACATGAGTTCTTTTGTCTTGGTGGTCTTCTCCTCTTTCGTCTTGCGGCTTGGCCCTTTCTTGACTTGAGAATAGATAGTAAGAGATAGTGAAAAGGCTTGGGCAGTTTCATGGGAAGGGGTGGGCAACTTGGAGGAAGGGGTGGGCAACTGGGATGGCATTGGTGTGGCGAGGAAGCAAGCTATTACTAATGTCTACGATTTCACTACGGTGGCATCTGGGGTCCTGCCCGGCAGTCGCCGAGATATTTTTTTCTGTTTTGCGTTTTCCGCATTCAATTGAAAACCGCTGTAAATGGACTCCTCCGAGTCGGATCGACTCTGCCAACTGTGTTCCCACGATCATGCTAATCGGTCCCCGCGCCGCCTCAACCTCAGAAACATATGAACTCCTGGTTTCGCTCCTGACCAGGTTTCCGTGAGTGGTCCCATATGGAGCATATACACCAACCATATGATTTGTTTCCAGTCAGACGATTGAGATTCTTCCCGGCGATTCCACCATTTGGATGCACACACAAAATTCACATGACACGGTCGAGTCGGAATCATCGCTTGCCCCATTCCTTTTCGTCGAGGACAACCTCGGTATTCCACAGAAGATCCTTTATAAAGTCTATCTCTATGCTCTCGGTATCTTCCAGTCCGCTCGCAGCTGCGTACCAACGCGGCCGACGACAATGATCCAACCGAACCATGATCTCGACGCATCCCTCGTCCGCATTCTTGCCGCCTCATCATCCATTCTTTTACTCGCCAACCCATCTCATCAGACAGCTCTTAACGCCAGAAAGCATCTCGTTCGAATGCATCTAATCGATCCGCACGCCGAACTGCGTTTCATGGCATCCCTGCTTTCTTCTCAGCACTGCGCCAAACATGCCGAGTTGTGGTATCACAGGCGATGGCTTCTTAGTCCCGCCCTAGATTCGCATTTCTCGGATGCCGTGAGCGTGGATCCACATTGTCGCCTTCAATTCGCGTCACAAGAAGTGCTCCAACAAGAACTCGAATTGGTGTCTCGAGGTTGCGAACTCTACCCGCGAAACTATTTCGCGTGGACACATCGACTGATATGCATGCGGAGTCTTCTCTCAGATTACCTCACTGGTATGGATACCGTTGGTTTTGTTCCGATTTTCCGCAAAGAAATCGCGGGAATCAAGGGATGGATCGACCGTCACGTATCTGATTACAGCGCGATTCATACCATTCTAGCACTCTCTCAAGCTGCTTTCCAGAGCGGAGATTTGTCCTTGATGGAGTTGATTATCGAGGAAGACCTATTGGATCATGCCATTTCCCTTGTGCAAAAATACCCTGCTCACGAAGCTCTTTGGATGTATATCCGAACAGCCCTTTCTATCTCAGACTCGCGGCAAACACAACAAACCCAACAGTTCGTAAATCATTTTGTCCACCCTTTGGCGCATTCACAACACTCGGAGGTTGGCATAGAAGAAGATCTTGTCAAGGCATCACGATATGCCAGACAGTTTCTAGATAGAAGAGCAGGCCATAGATACTCTCGATGTCAAGATACTACGTGAGACCTGGTATGCTGTCACGATAATTCATGTTTAATCCCTTCTATACTTTGGTTCCGTGGAACTTTGATGGTCTCAGGACCAACTATACATCGATGTGCTACCCTGAAAGCCAAATCTCGCGTCATACACTGTAATCGAGCTTGCCCTCTCGCATCAGGATGAAGAAGCTCCGACGACTAGGCTGTTTAGCAATAGGTAGTATTGATGATTGCTAAACAAAGTATGATATATCCTCTCGAAGTGAGTGGGATGGTTCGAACACGACAAGAACAAGACACGATCATGAAAAAATACCAATCGAAACCACTCCAATTACATGTTTTTCTTCTTGACTGGGGATTCATTGCTACCTCTCTCAGTTTCACCCTCTCGGACCTTCCTCTTCCCGCCCACTTTAGCCGACTTTCCACCCTTGGAATCAGTCTCATCATCAGATGCAAAGGGATCATCTGCAACCTTCTTTTTAACGAGAGGTTTAGACTTTCCTTTAGCTGGCTTGGACTCCTCGGAGGGATCTGCTGTGGCAGTTTTTGTAGCTTTAGAAGCAGACAACTCAGCGTAATATGCCTCTTTCAGCTCCTGCAGAATAATCTCAGCCCGATGCTTAGATATCAATCACATACGTACCTTGATCTCGGAATCCTTCAGTAATGAAACATTCTTCCAAACCTAACAAAACTTCAAGTAACATACCACTACGAGAGAAGGAGACTAAGAATACCTACAGTTGAAGGTATGCCACTAGGATGTTTGCTATCCAAGCCTTCCAACGAAAATTAGTCAGGGTTGTAAATACAGAATTAAAACAAACTATACCTATTGTTGTATATAGATCAGACTTAACTCCACTGAGATTGAGGCCATGCTGTCTCAAGAGTACTTTCATGACCTAATGGACACTTAGCATCCAAGAGTGAGCTTTATTTTGAAACATACTGCAGTAACATCTTCCTTGTCATAAACATTTGGGATGTATACACAAATGACGTGCTGGTATCCAGGGGCAGCATTCTCAGGAGATGTAGCTACTTTTGCACAGAAGGCAGAAGTGGAGGCCAGGGGACCGCAGGCCAGGGAAGCTGTTTAGAGATTAGCAATGAGATAACTATGATTGTAATATCTCACAAGCTATCTTGCTCCAAATTACATCCACCTTGTCCGGCGGAGCAAAAATCAACCTGGTAGACAAAAATGATGCGTGATCGAAAATGATCCCCGGGTACATACCACTTCCCACCCACACAACCGTACTTCTTGGATATATCCTTCAGCTTGTCAGTAGCTTCGGCTTGCGCCTACACGAAAGTAAGCCCCTCAGAACTTAAGCGGTAGAGCAAATTGTTGACCTGCTCTCGAACCTCCTTTTTACTTTGCGTACCCGTTTTCTTGCTCCCGCGCATAGGGATTGATGCATCATTCTAAAGGAACCATTAGATGTATGACAGCACCTCAAGTCATCATACTAGTACCTTGATTTGCTCGACCCTCTCAGTGACTTGTTGCACTTCGGGCAACTTGAGCCTCACGTGATGCGATGAAGATGAAGTGCTCACACAGGGCCGCCGCTTCCACAATAGCAGCTGCTTCATTCTCGACCGATGGCGATTCGGTGTTTTGTTCCCGCCTTACCCATATCCACTAGATAGCGTGTCAGCGCTGCGTCGTTTACCGCAAACGACGTGTCCTCACAGGCTTTGTGCCATCATTTTGAACCATGGACGGCTTATACTGTACGCGATATAAGACGTGAACCGTGTAGGAAGGGCCCTGAACGAATACCTTTGCGACAAACTCCCCAATGGTGAGTGTGGCGCCAGGAGACCAAGAATACGGATATCCTGCAGGGATTGCATCCTCTGATCGTTCCACACTTGTTGACATGTTGATTTAGACGTGATTCCTTCAGGTTGGTTGGCAGTATGAAGGAGTGAGAAACAGCAAGGAGATACGGACTCAAACAGTTTCGCGTGGAGTCTAATTACGCGCGTGTCATGTGATCGCCAACCGGTCTTCACTATCATCATGGCCAATGTCAGTATGGAGGCTCTTGTAATGTTTCGACGGCATCCATTATGAATGCCTCCCCAGCCAGCATAGGTTGTAAGGCGTAGTTGAGTCAGCAATCACACACGCGCTGCAAGGGCTCCTCGTCGGTGCTGATATGCCGATCAAAAGGTCTCCAGCCCCGTCCCGATGACCTACAGCATCACAGATTTAAATCATGCTAAACAATGATGGCAGTGCAAGTGGATCTGTTTTCCGTGGCTTTTTATTGCGAATACTTTTCAGTGGTATCCGAAATAACCCAAAGATTCTTCCCTCTTTCAGGATCATCCTCGGAAAGTTAATTCCCATGCGATGGTTCTGTTCGAGGGCTGCGTTTGAGTATCTAGCATCCTGATGCGCGTGATAGTGCAACCTTGTGAATATTAACCTGGGTGAGTCAAGAAGTTGGTGCAGCGCGGATGATCGAAAGGTCACCAACATTGAGATGTGAGGTACGTCCTGGTGTGCAACCAGGCACAGTCTTCCAGTTGTATTGTATCACCCGGGTGAGACAATTCTGAATAGCGTGGATGGTAGGGCTCCACAACAGAAGGGGTATTTCTGGCGATTGGGATCGGCCTCCTGCGGACCTGAACCAGACACATTATGATCAACGAAGTAAAACATAATGCACTTGCATAGTCATTTAGTCTCGGGGTAGCGATTACTAGCCCAGAGGATGGATACTCGCGGATTAGAACTCTATTTGATCGAAAGCCTTGCTCGAGGTATGGGATGGGTGTGGGATATCTGTACACTTTCCCTGAAATTGAATGATGGTCCATCCGGCTTGGGCTTAGAGCTGTCAGCCTCAACGTTAATAGACCTTATGAGCTTCACACTACACTGTGGGCGAATGCTGCCGAAGGAGACGCCACAGTAAGTACGAAGACTGAAGATTGATGCAGCCACGTACGATGCGTTTCCGCCCGATGCTCGGAAGCATTGGCAAGGAGAGTTGAACCTCACGTGCGTGGAGACACATACATTGCCGAGGTGCCCTCGGCAATCATCGGGCACGTTCGATTGGACTTGCTTGGTTCCGAACATGAAGAATCTCACCACTATCACAAGCGAGACAATCAAATCTTTGAATTAGATTGGTGCTCCTTGATCAGGCAGGCGCTCAATCGCGTATCGCCTCGCAACAATGTACATGAGTGGAACCCCTGGAATTTTCCGTATTCGTCTCCGGAGCTCACGATCGCACGTTGCGACAATATAGCACTTGTGCGCTGTCACACGCTGCACTAGGCAATCGTCGGCGTACGTTCCGGTGTGGCTACAGCGGAGGCGCTCAAATCGAGGATCACGAGCCACTCTTGAGGGACATTTCAGCTCTCGAGGGATCGGAGAGAAACCTGGGACTCACCGGAGAGCCACGCGATAACGGTGGCCCAGTTTCTCAAGCTCTGCCATTACACAATCGGTCACGCACGGTATACCTTGCCATAAACAGTCAGAAAACGTTGCTGAAACAAAGAAAAATGTACATTTGGCATAGAGGCAGTCCATCATGCCACTGATAAGCTCCAGCTTGTTTTGAAGGCTAAAATTTATGAAGTTGGTGTCGATAAGCACGCGGTATGGTGGCACAAGTTCCGTATTGTGCGCGAGAAAGAGAGAAGACGCGATTTGTGGGCTGAGGTGGCATAGTGAAACACTGCGGAGCGTATAGGGTTGCGACCACGTACACCCGACGAACTGCTTTCTCTTTTTCCTCTTCCTCCTTTTTCTTTTGCTTTAGTTGGTTCTCCTTCCTGCCAAGATATAATTTATATGTCTCGCCTGGTGAAGCAGGAGAGTAATGTCATACAGACGGGCGTCATTAGGACTCAGTAGTCGTTTAACCGCTGCGAATTTGCGTGTCTTTTTGGCTCTCCCCTGGAACGCATTTGAAATCCATGATGGAGTAGAGAGTTAAATTCTTGACATACCATCGTCTGATTCACCGGATTTATTCGGTGCAAGGATGAAGTCTTGGATGAGCTTGGGATGAGCGGTGGATAAAGGACTTACATAATACCCTCACTGCTTTTGCATTTTTGGCTACCGGAAAATAATTCCAATAACAAACTCACACCAGACAGAAATTCTCACTGTCAGTGTCACTGGCAGGCAGAACGTCGTCTGTTCATGCATTCACCATACTTCAGGCTTGGTCTCGATGTTTAACATGATTGTCTGTCTGATTTTGGCTTTTTGACTTCCGAGGACGCCCCCGGAAGCATTTTCATGGGACCTTTGCCTGTTGATCAGCATGGTTCATCTTGCGTGCCAGTGGCTTGGCCTTCCGGGCGACAATGTTAGTGTCCTATTCCTCACTTTGGGCGATTGGCACTAAACCGTCCTAGGATGTTTTCGGTATCAGTCGTCACGAAGAGTGAGTGCATCTTTGTAAATTCAAACGAGTGGTTGAGCGTATCAGGTTAGAATGCGTTGGTGATCATGCAGTGACATGATTTTGGTGGGGTATGCGCTGGTGTGTGCGTTTTTGCATCGATAACACGCCAGGTGACTCCATTTCCCGGGACTCCGAGTTCATTTTCGTCTCTTGATTATACTGGCGAGACGGCGAGACACCCGTGCCCAGGATAATTATGCCTTTTGACTGATTGACCGCCATCCTCAGCTGCCAGTCTCATCAGAGTTATTAAAGTTCCCGCCCAATAGAGGTGAATGCTCTCGTGAAGAACCGTGAGACTGGCTGTCACACATGATTACAGCTGAGTTCAGGTACGTCGTAGCGATCAAGACGACAACCCTAGTATAGTTTCAGGGGGACAGTATTAGATAAGATAAGTGAATATGGTCCGCAGGCACGTTCTGATCAGTGAGTACTTATGTAAATTGTATGACGTTTGAAGCGATCAATCTGATGAGTTTCAGACTTGTGTGTGCGAGCTTGTACAGATACCAACTGGGGCAAAGTTGTTTTGCCCCACGAATGTCACCGTCCCATAAAGCCAGGCAGGATTGAGGTAGAAACCACACCTCCCGACAGAAACCATCTCCTGGACTTCAACAGTCATCCTCTACATCCTTTTAAACACGCCGACATGCTCGCACAAGACTCGTACAACACTGCATCCACGAGCGTAAAGGTGAGGTGTTTATGTTCGTCGGGAACTATGCACTCACGCATGCCAAAAAGCTTTCCTGCATTCCAGATGACATGACCGGCCTCGAGCGCATTATGCTCGCTGCTCAGGGTGACTTGCAACGTTTGCTCAGGTACCGAAATTCTTTGACCCGCTGCTTTTCCGTCAATCGTATTTACGGTGTGCTTATTTCTATAGCGCGTTCTTCGGACGACCCATCCACGTGAAATGTATCTATGCAAACGCGTCCCCCCGTCTACGCCCAGCTTCCCCCGAACACGCCATCACACAATCGCGTCAAGTACACCTCCTGTGCGCCAACCGTGTTGTCTGCATCGCGACGTCCATCGTCACGATCACCTCGCCTGAAAGCGAGCGTCTGTTTCTAGATGACAAGTTTCCCATCGGACAAACCTTTCGGCAGCTCCGTCGTAACCCGCAATTTAGTCTCCTCAACGTCGAGACGCTGACAGTTCGGGGAAAGCGTGAGCTACGCCGGACGTATACCCTTGAGACCGAGGGTTTCCAGACGGAAATCTTGGAGGTATTCCCGGACAGGGACATGTTTAGCCGCGGCGAGGACTGGCTTCTCGAAGAGTCGGACGTGGAGGGGACATGCGCCAGCGCGGTGGAGAACATTAAACCCGACTGGCGTGCCGTGCCTATGGGTCGCGTTGTACACTAAGTTCATGATGGGGGGATCGCTGTAAGAATAACCCGGTCCGTGCGACTTGCCGCTCGTTTCGAAGTGTATCTCTAGATTGAGGCACTCGGTGTACGACTTATTTTTGTTTCTCTGTTTCAGTAGTGCTTTTATCCTTATCGACCGTGTTTTCCCCTCGTAATTTTTTTTGTTCAAACCCCTGAGGCTGAACCGAGAAATGCGGTAAATAGATTTTCGGTTTGGGGCGGGAGAAGGAAGGGCATCAGCGGAACCTTGCCGATCTGCTATTGTCACTCAGCCTTCTTTGAGACCGGGGTCGCTTAGACGCTCAGCAGAGCTGCTGAACGGTCGTTCATTTAGATGCCTGCGATGCTTCGAATCCAAGCTACAGTTTTGATAGAACTCAGGTTCACGACCGTGAACGGAGCTAATGGAGCGACGTACGTCGAGCATGGTACCATGAACTCAGAGCCGGAACCAACGCCGATGGACCATGTGGCGTTCCTTCATGTTAGTGGAGCCCCACTCTTTCGGATCAGTGAACCCAGTGTTTTTCTCAGTCAATCAAACGGTTCTCGTGCCGCTGTGCGAGTCGTGCAAAACGACATGTCTGTTTTCTTTTTCCGGTTTCATTCCGACGTGATCCGTTGTGCTCTCCAGAGGTGCGGGCGTGCGGGCACACCCGGTGCAGGTACATGGTTGGCGTTTGTATCGAGTTTAGTCCAAGTCAGGGGCGTTTCATGACGCCACTCGTCGGAACAAGCGGGAAAGCGGGAAATGGCTACATCGAACGAGGTTCATTACCCCATTGTCAGTTGAATCGTTTAGACATTCTCCGCGGGTCCGGGTTGCGGTCCAGAGCGCCGGTCGAGTGGTACATCACTTGAGGTAGTTCACATGTTTTCGATTTCGGCGAGAGAAGGACGTTTACTCACAAGTGTTAGCTTCCTTTCTCCATTTGCGTTCGAATCCAAACAAAAACAACAGGTGGAAGAGGAGCAGAGGTGGAACGGGCCGACAGATCTGTTTTCTGACAACTACATTGCGCCGCGGATCACGACGGACCGGTAACAATGGACTCATGCTCGTTTTGACCTTGTTGCGCCAAAGTGAGGGATAAGTACGCACAGGCCAGAAATATGGGTTAAATGTCTGTCATCCATAATTTGTTGGTTTAGCCTACCAAGCTCGAACTTGACTTCAAATTTCGTCAATAAAGATGAGCACAACTTGAAGTTCTGGTTTGTGTCTATCTCCCGGCCGTTTATTCCAGGTGAAGCGCATTAATGACCGTGCCTGTATGACCTCGAGACGCCAGTGACAGCTTTACGGCATCGTTCCATGGGGTTCAGTTGGTGTTTCACGATCACACAACCGCTGTTGCAAAAATTTTCAGCAAGTTAAGAATGTAGCACTTCAATGGCTTGCCTTGCCGTATCCGGCGCAGCGCGGCACATACATACACGCATGTAGATGCGCAAATATGTCACAGCTAACGCTCATCTTTTCTTGCCAAGGGGTCATTCACCAAACATTGACGCAGCGGCAGCATTTGAAGCCCTGAACTTACCCGCGCGGCAGACGGCACATCGTCAGTTTCAAGTCCCGAAAATAAATCCGCCAAACGGCAACGCGGCGCGAATCGAAGGTGAGAACGAGAACGAGAGCGACCGATGAAATGATTGGAGCTGGACTTTCAGTGCGCACGGAGGCTCACCATGGGGGGCAATATGTGTCTAATAGTTCTGCTAGTATTACTAATAGACCCCATCTTCAATGCCGAGGCGGAGCTTGAACCATGCCGACTCCTACAGTCTTGGAGTCGTGCTCTCTTCCTCGTACCCTTTTAATCTCGCTGCCATTCGACTTTGGAACTCTCGGAAGCACGGGGGATTTGATGCCTTAATGGTAGCTACACGCTCCTAATTTCGTGTCTATAGGTATGTTCCAGCATTCCTGCAAGAATTGAGCCGAGGACAGCTGTGTTGTGGTGAAACTCGAGTTTTGCAGCGTCCACTGATTCCGTGATACGAGCACTTCATTTGATCGCCCCATATGTGTCTTTGCGCCACCTTTTCGAAACACCCATCATAATGAATTGGCCCTGAAACTACCCCAGACTATCCGTTGTGTTCCCCTAATCATCGTTCCATATGCGCCGCACGTCGGCGCCGGCCCGTAAATGTTGTAAGTGTACTTTTTCTGTGCACAGTACTTGTGGATGATGGTGGTGTCATCGCAAGGTCAGTAAAGACCGTCAGGCTCCGGCGCTGTCGTCCTCATCTTTTCCCGGTTCTGGACCTCGTCTTTGGCTTCTTTGAAGTCCTCTCTGAATTCTTTTCTGGCGCAAGGTCAACGAGAGTCACAACTCACGCCTGTCTAGATGAAACACGATCCATGATATCCTCAAGCAAATGCGGAATCACGACGCTACAATGATCCGCTATAGTGCCTGCGCCACGGTCCGATCCACCGATCTGCACCCCTCCTCTGAAAGAGACTTGGTTTGACGACCCGTCGTTCTGACAACCACTTCATTGTAACCACATCAACACCACTACCCCATATACATACGCGTCCGCACAACTGCCTGTCTTCATGTGACAAGGGTAAGACCCGTCGCGCGTCGAGATTCGCTTTTTCTGTGTGCATGTGCGTGCGGATGTGTTTCACTACCCCAATCGTCACGAAGACGTCAAGTGCCGGTGAATGTGGAACCCTCGCGTTGTCGCGTTCCAACTATCCCCTTTCTCGGCTGTTCTCTTTCCTTTCCTCGGGTGGGAACGTAGGCGGATGGCACTGATCATGAACGGTTGTGCTGCGACTCTGGCATACCGGCCCTACCCGACACGAGCTCGATCAGTGCTACGTGCTATTTCCCCATGATGCGACCAACGGACGTTTCCCACCTCCCGTTTCCCTCTTGTCGACTCTGACGCTTGATCGTGATGGTCAGTTGGCATTATTCCTGTTCTCCGTTCTCCGGTTTCTTTATCCATTTGTGTTGTTTACCTCTGTCTTATTCTTCACCCCTTCCCTTGAACGTTTGTTCTGTCCTACTCCGTCCTATATGCTCCGTGCTCGCACCCCCTTTCTTCCCAGGATAACGAATCTGTTCCGCTTCAATTCAGTTCAATTCATTCCATGTCCTTCTTTCGTTTCACCCCCAGGTCGCGCGTATCACTTGTCCTCGAGTTCGAGCCAAAGCTTATCCGAGGCCGACGCCATCTTGGCAGGACCACGCCCTTGATGGGCATCTCGCACGGGTGTCGCCCCCTGCCCACCCACATTCGAAACGAACGGCCGTCCGACGACGCTTTCGCAACTAAGCGGACCCAGAGTCCCGTCCAAGCGATCCCGAAAGTGTCTCACTGCATGACCTTGGTGAAGACACTTGCCGAATGGAGAGTACATGGAAATAGTACATGTACCCTCCTCGGTCCTCGGGGTGATTCGAATGCCTGCACGGACGTTGTCGCGGCAGTCCCCTCATGCTCGGCCACGCGGTGGGGATGCCTGTGGGGGTGGACCTGTCGGCGTGGTTGTATATCGATGCTTGATCGAGGCGGTAGAATCGAGCGTTGCGGGGGATGGGTACGATGGAACTTGATGTCGGATGTCGGGCAGGGGTCGGGTGGGAGTCATCGACGTCCGTATGATCACGATGATGGACACATGGACGAATCGCCCTCCGGGGGGATACCCCACATTCGCTTGCTCTGCCACTGTGTGCATGGGAACGAAGGAGAGCCAAGAGCCACGATAAAGTGTCGATAAGAGTTGGATCGATGGCGCGGCGCGAAGTGTCACGGTCGGAGCAAGGGAAAAAACGGCCTGGAAAGCAAAAAAAGGAAACCTGCTGCGAACGAACGATATGCTCCGATTGCGCTGGGAACCAGACTGACTGACAGGACTGCGGCAAGCGATGCACCATATTCAAGTTATCGGTTTTTCTTTTCTTTCGGAACTTTTGAAACGGCCGAGTCGGACACAAAACTTATCTCGAGACACCCCGGGATCCGAGGCTCCACTCTGATCTGGGTGTTTTATTGAAAACAATATAGAATAGAATATCGGTCACGGACGTGTCAGACCATATGCCAGTGGATATGGCCCAAACATTTGAAATTTTCGTTTACAAGACATGTCAAGGAAATCAATGATAAAGAAAAAACATCTGATGATGTTCCGTTTCTCTCCTAGTACCTCCATCCGAACCCGTCAGCGCCACCAGACGACCACCCGTCGACGATGACGACCGGCAGGATGTCCCGACGGCCCAACCGGGTATGACGAACCACAGCGATGATTATGACGGACGATAGGATGATACGCCACGGAAGATGACTCGAAGCAACTCGGATATGCATTGTCAATGGGGATTTCGGCAGGGATACGCGACCCATGTACGAGCGCGGGGAATTGCCCCTCGACATCCCAAGGCTACGATGCATTGTGCGAACGGCTCTGTCTGGTAACGAGGTACGAATGAAGCAATAGAGCACGGCCTTTGGCCGACTCGGAGCGATGGGAAGTGGCGCTGCCGCTTCCCGCACTCGAGTTTTCATCCGCCCACCGCACCCTGGTCGTCCTCCCTGTAGGCTGTCAGTCGGTCTCCACCTCATCCCTTTCCATTGGGTTCCACCGAGCCCTGACTTGGCGTGCGAGGTGAGTTTCTCTCCCACCCTTGCAGCTCGCCAATGGTCTGAATCCATGATGACAACTCGTGAGGCGCTGCCGCCCGCCCCCACTCTCTCTCGTCCTCGTCCTCCGCCCCCCATCAACCTCGGCTCACGCACACGAGCGACGTCCAAAGATGTATCTCTTCGGCGTCATGCCCGATCGTACAACTACATAGTACAGTACATGGTTCTCCTCCTCCGTCCTCTTTCCGTGTCGCGATTTACCGGTTTCTCAGCCCCGAGTCCGAGCATATGCATGCGCGAACGATATCGATATCTCGTCCTCGACCCCGGTGTTACAGTACTCTGCTTATCGTTTGTGGACGTATCAAAGCCACCCCGAATCATCATCGATGTCTCGATGATGACTGGGAACAACTTGGAGAGATGCATCATCAGCGGGGATTTGACAGGAGACGCGACCCACAAACGCCCACATTGCCTTTGAAATATGACTAAGTCGGTGCACCGCGCTTCATCTCTTGGGCGCTATGCCCGATCGCGCGCTAGTACTACAACACCTGTGTCTCCTCCCTTGAATCTTGCCGTGTCGCGATGTCCCATTGACTCGGCCCGAGCGTGAGGACATGGCGAATAATCTCTCGTCCTTGACCCGACGTTGTACAACTAGATGGTACGGTACATGGCTCTCCTCTCCTCGAGTCTTGCCGTGTCGCGATTGGCCGGTTTCTCGGCCCGAGCGCGAGCATATGTACGTGCGAATGATGCTTATCGTCTGCAGACGATGATGCATTGCATATCAAAGTTTCTCCGAATCATCGATGAATTTGGAGAGATGCATGCATCGGGGGAATTTGAGAGGAGATGCGACCCACAGACGCCCATATTGCCTTTGAAATCGGTGCATCGTGCTTCGTCTCTTGGGCGCTATGCCCGATCATGCGCTGGGACTACGGCACGTGGTTCTCCTCTCCTTGAGTATTGCCGTGGCGGAACGTACCATTTACTCGGCCCAAGCGTGAGGACACGTGCGAACAATCTCTCGTCCTTGACCCGGTGTTGCAATGGCTCTGCTTATCGTCTGTGGCTATGCGTAAGATGGTGATGACTCGGAGTAACTTGGAGAGATGCATCGTCAGCGGGGATTTAACAGGAGAAGTGGCCCACAAACGCCAACATTGCCTTTGAAAATCGGTACATGGTGCTTCATCTCTTGGACGTTTTGCCCGATCGTGCGCTAGTATTACAGCACGTGTTTCTCATCTCCTCGAGTCTTGCCGTGTCGCGATGTACCGTTTGCTCGGCCCGAGGGCGAGGACATGTGCGAACAATCTCTCGTCCTTGACCCGGCGTTGCAGTGTTCTGCTTATCGTCTGTGGCTATGCATAAGGTGATGGTGCATCACATATCAAAGTTGCTCGAGTCATCATGACTCGGAGTACCGACAGATGCATCGTCAACGGGGACTTGACAGGAGAAGTGACCCACAAACGCCAACATTGCCTTTCGGTGCATCGTGCTTCATTTCTTGGGCGCTATCCCCGATCGTGCGCTAGTACTACAGCACGTGCTTGAGTCTTGCCGTGTCACGATGTACCGTTTGCTCGGTCCGAGCATGAAGACATGTGCGAATAATCTCTCGTCCTTGACCCGGCGTTGCAGTGCTCTGCGGCTATGTATAGGATGATGGTGCATCACATATCAAAGTTGCTCCGAGAGTCATCATGACTCAGAATAACCTGGACACAGATGCATCGTCAACGGAGATTTGACAGGAGAAGCGACCCACAAACGCCAACATTGCCTTTGAAATCCTGCCAAGTCGGTGCATCGTGCTTCATCTCTGGGGTGCTATGCCCGATCGTGCGCTGGGATTACGCCACGTGTTTCTCTTCTCCTTGAGTCTTGCCGTGTCGCGATGGACCGTTGTTTCGGCCCGCGCGTGAGGACATGTGCGAACGATCGCTCGTCCTTGACCCGGCGTTGCAACGCCATGTTCATCGTCTGCGTATGGACTAGATGCATCATGATACCGTGCACACGACGTGTCACGTTTCATCCAACACGTCGCACGATCCCCAAGAGATGAAGCGTAACGGCGCTTTTCCTTTGGAGGGCTCCCGTTCCCAATTGTCTGAGCTCTTGGCTCACCTCCAACTTGAACTCGCGGCTCCTTTTAATGACCGATTTGCGTCAGGGGTTGGACACGTCGTCAGGGGCCAAGTCTTGCCATGGAACTGGGCAGCGTCGTTGAGCGTGGAGTACGGATGTGTATTAGAGAGCACGACCAGGAACGGAGCATACGCCAAGATGGTTCCGTCTCGGACGCATGCAACCCCGGTTTGGACAAGAAATCAAGACGTCCACGCCATGCCGATGGTGCGTGAACGAGATGGGGCAATCGCACACAGATTCACGTGTATGAACGGCGTGCGTGCGATTAGGAGCGGCAAAACGAAACACGAAGCGACGGCAAACCAAATAGGATAGTTTTACAGTGCTGTTCACTTGCCGAGAACGAGGATCACAACATTGGAGACACTGCATTCAGGGGCGCATGATGATTAAACCGACCAGAAGTTGGGATGATTGAAGTCGACGGATCGCGGGAGCGGATCAGTCGACTGCACGTTTGCGACCCAATCCTGTCGGTGATCGTCATTGCCCATTACTAGTATTTAGCACTGGCGTAGTAGAAGGAAAGACCCACACCGCACCGTTCCGGGGTGAGTACAGTGAGGCGGATCGAGGGGCGAGACGAACGTCAAATCTGGGGCGTAGTTCGACGGGTCGACAAGGAAAAGATTATCATGCGTCATGGCAGTAAGCGGGCGGGATGTTAACCCGATATACAAATAGTCACGCACGGCGCCCGCTCGCCGACCCGCGGCATTAGTATTACCCGTCAGCAATCGTCGACGGTCGGGCGAGGCAATGTTCACGTACGGACTACACGCGAGCGAGAAAGTGACGCAATACAGATTTACCGCATGTACTGCACAGAAGTCGAGGGAGCCCGAGGTTTGGCTTGCCATGCTGTGATAGGTGGGTGTATTAAGCGCCCATAAAAGCCAAGTGCTATATCGAGCCCCGTGCAAGTGTCGCAACTCGCTGTCTGGAGAACAAAGGTGTGGCCAGAAAGATGTGACAGTGAACGGCCCAACCGAGCTCAAGTCGTGGAAAATCGATTCACATTGTGACAGCGCAGCGCAGGGTAGACGTGGGTGAAGATTGTGGAGGTATCCGTTGGCAAGAGGGAACAAGACGGCTATGCATGAAGCGATGTTGATGGGTCGTCGAGTTTGAGGATGCCGGTGCTGTGATGGGTGGACGGCGAGGGGTGTGTCCGTGAGAGGTGGGTGGTTGATGACCGGATGGGGCTGTGCACAGGCTCATTGCTGTATCCAGGCTACTTTAAAATCCAAACAAATTAACCCACAATGCCAAAGGCTGTAATGGTCATGGGGTTCTCGGAGGTTTGCGGGAGGAAAGGTCTCAGAATGTTGCATGTCTCGGTGTGTTTGCGGGGACGGTCGGCGAGCGGAGGGGGGTCGGGGATCTGGGATCTGACGGAGCTTAAGCGGTGCAGAATGTTCCGAAAGCGGAAGTCGTGTTGATCTCGGTGAATCTGCAGCATTACTACGTCAGAATTTTTTGCGCTGCAGTTCGACGCCGTCTGCAATTCAAACGGGCGGATCACATAAAAGACTGCAGCGCGGCCCCTCTCCACTGCAGCCATGTCCGCCCTCATCCCCTCCTACGTCGCCCACATACACGAGCTCGACCGCTACCTGTGCGTGCCCCTTCTCCTCCTCCCCCTCGTCCCCGCTGACCCCCCGCAGCTCTGGTGCCCCTGTCACCCTCACCGGCAGCGACCTCTCCCTCGCCCAGATCGCCGCCATTGCCCGCCATGTTCCCTCGTCCGCCGCGTCGCCCGCCGCGCCGCCCCTTCGCCTCTCGCCCTGCGAGCACCTCCGTGCTGCCCACGACGCCTCCCGTCGCGTCATCACCTCCAAGGTCGAAGCCGGCCTCTCCGTCTACGGCGTGTCCACCGGCTTTGGTGGAAGCGCAGACACCCGCACAGACGATCCCATTGCCCTCGGGGCCGCCCTCCTCCAGCACCAGCAAGCAGGCGTGCTGATCCCCTCCTCCCGCTCCCGTGATGCCCTGTCTCCTGGTATGTCCTCCTTGCGTTCATCCCTTGCGCCACTCATCTCCCAGCAGCACCATTGCCGCTCTCCGATCCGACGCACTCGACCACGATGCCCCCGGCCTGGACCCGTGCTGCCATGCTCGTCCGCACCAACTCCCTTCTACGGGGTCACTCTGGTGTGCGCTGGGAGCTCGTCCAAAAGATGGTCGACGTCATCGAAAAGGGAATTGTGCCACTCGTTCCGTTACGTGGGAGCATCTCTGCAAGTGGCGGTCAGTAGCTTGCTCGGTTAACCCCTATCGTCGCTTATCACTAGCACCTAGATCTTTCCTCCCTATCTTACATTGCTGGCATGCTTATTGGAAACCCTGCTATCCGCGTATGGTTACTCGCTTCCCCAATCGCTCCGTCCCTCCCCGTTCTCCTAAATGTTCCCACGCCACGCTTCCCGGGTTCCATTGCAGCTTCCTCTACCTTTGCATCTGGCGTCGCCACTCCCGCCACAGACTCGGGTGGCGTTTCCCCCATTTCCCCGAGCACCCCCGCTTCATCTGTTCCTGATGATGACTTTGCCAAACATCACTTTAGTCCTCCATTCTCCTACTCGGCCCCCGCCCCTTTCTCCACAACATATACTGCTCCCAGAGCCCTCGCCCTCACAAACACGTCCCCTCTCCCTCTTCAATCCAAGGAGCACCTCGGTATCCTCAATGGCACTGCCTTTAGTGCTGGTTTGGCCGCTCTTGTCGTCAATGGTGCCAAGGACGTCGTCGTTCTTTCAGCTGCAAGTGCCATCAATCAATCTCGAGAATGTCAGCTCACTCTTTTATAGGCCTTGACCGCCCTGTCCATAGAAGCCATGTTGGGCTCTCGTGGCTCTTTTGACCCCTTTGTCAGCCTTGCTCGCCCTCACCCTGGTCAGATCGAATCAGCCCATCTCATCTGGTCTCTCCTCTCCGAATCAAAATTCGCTCAGGGTGACGAGGAAGAGGTCAAGATCGAGGATGACGAGGGTGTACTCAGACAAGACCGTTACTCCCTCCGCACATCCCCACAGTGGTTGGGTCCCCAGTTTGAGGACATCAAAAGGGTCGAGGAAACCATTCGGATCGAAGTCAACTCGACCACTGACAACCCCCTTGTGGAGCCCCCGCGCGAACCTGGTGGCCAAGGTACGTGTTCCTCGAGCCCCGATGCTAACCCGACTCACGTGTCCCAGGCA
>JBBPRK010000650.1:0-19385 GCA_038093075.1 Boletus patriciae
CCGGGGCCAGACGCCGACGCCGACGCGGAGGGGGGCACGGGCACGGCGGACGTATCGCCCTTGCCTGGGTGCGAACGGCCATGGCCATGCGGCTCCTTGGGGGGCCGGTGTCGCGACGCATGCCCATGTCCAGCGCTCGACGCCGGCGCGGGCGTTTTCGCACTCGACGGCGCAGCACCACCACCACCACCACTCGCAGGCGGACTCTTTCCCAGAGGACCCTGTCCGTCCTGCGCCTTTGGCGCCGCTGCCGCCGCCTTTTTAGCCTTTTTGCCCGACGGCGTGGGCGGTTCTGGCAGCTTCGCAGCTTGCGCAGCAGCCACCAACGCCGCCGCCGCCTTCTTCTTCCCTTCTTCCTTTTTCGCCGACGGTCCGCTCGCGGCGGCGTCCTTGTAATGCGCGTGATTACGAAGAATCGTCTCCTTGTCTTTTTGAGCCGACTTTTCCGCCTTGAGGGCTTCGAGAAGCGGCGTGGTCGTCGGGCGTGGGGGTGGTTGAGAGGCAGCGACTTTCACGACGAAAAAGAGAGGAAGCGGAATCAGACCGATTCAACACACGGCGATCAGCGATCAAACACTCACTCAACGCTTCGAGCGAGACAGACTCGGTCTTGGGTGCACCCTTGAGCGTCTCGAGAAACGACAGGTAGTTTTCGTCTGCCGAGAGAGAGAGATCAGATTCGTATACCGACCATGATGCATGATGGGTGTCCCTACTCACCCTTGTCGATCGTATTGTTCCGCGCGTCCGTCTTTTTCTTTTCCGAAGGCACTTTTTGAAACGGCGCGTATTCCACGATCGCGTGCGACTCGTTGCCTGGATGGCGACCCGTCAGTCCCAAGCACGTCGATGGAATGGAATGGAACGGGCGCAGTCCGAGTGATGCAGTACGCAACACGACACGACCGCGCGGCGACGGAGAACACACCCACCTGCCTTGTCCCTGAACAAATGCCCATCATACTCGCGACTAAACGTCGCCACCAACCCCTCGTTCTTGAAAGCAATGTACGCGCGCGAAGGCACCCCCTCCTTGTTCACCCTACGTTTTGTTCGCCCGATTCAACATTCAGAGTGCCTCCTATGTCTACATCTCGCGCGGGGACGCACCGCTTCGTACGTAGCTTTCCGGGGTGATACGACTTCCAGGTGACCGTGTCGTCGGTGACCCAGGCTTGGACGCTCTGCCAAAAGATCTCTTCCGGCAGGTTGGGCGGGAGACGACGGACGACCGTCTTGAGACGTTCTGTACCATTGATGTTCGGAGCAGGTTGCGATCTGACTTCTTTTTGTTTCTGCTTGCGAGGCGTTACAGTTTTGGGATCGGTCGTAGACATTGCACAGGACTATGAGATCGTCGTGTTCAAGTCGCGCGCTTACGACTGCAGTCTCGCTCCCACGCAGCACACACGATGTACGATTTCGGAAAAGAAAGTCACCCGCAGGCGTCCCAAGTTCAAGACAAGTACTAGCGCAAGACGTAGGTAGTTCGTAAAAGAAAACAGCCGAGTTCGTGAAGTTATTAGACAACAACAATGGATAATACAACAAAAACTTAGAGAAAAAAAGGTATCAAACTGCTCTTTTTTTTCTACAGGGCAGAATAAGAAACAGGAGAAGAAAAAACACCGCAATTGTTCAACACCTGAAATGGTATATTGAGAAAACCCTTTAGAAAGCAAGAACACCAGAAAGAGCGAGGAGGGCGGCAACGCCGCCGAGGGACGAGGAAGATCCAACACGACCAGCAGCGTTGGTGGCAGTAGGAGAAGCGGTAGTCGTCGTCGCCGCCTTGGTGGTGGTAGTGGTACCAGTGGCGGTGGTGGTTGGGGAGGTCGCCGTGGGGGTGCCAGTGGTGGCGGGCGTGGCCACACTTGGGGTTGCGGTGCCAGTAGTGTCTACAGGGGTCGAACCGGTTGGCGTGGTAGTGCCAGTAACAGGAGTGGAAGTACCTGTTGGAGTCGATGCACTTGTGTCCGTGGGAGTGGTTGTTCCCGCGGCGGTTGTGTCTGTAGGCGTGGATGAGTTGGTGGTGGTGGTGGGCACTGGGGCAGACGAACCACCGCCAGGGGTCGTTCCGGTCATGCCGGTGAGGCTGTAACGCAACTGCGTCAGGCAAAGCTCGATGTGACGAGATAATACTGACGTGAATGAGCCTGAGAAGCCCGTGTAACTGATGCTTTCAGCGGTGAACACGAGGTAACTTGGGTCGAAGTTAGAGCGGGTCTTGTCGTCAACGCTAGGATGCACTCACTATTGTCCATTGGGACCAGCATTAGGGTCGACCTACGTGGCAAATCAAGCGCATGCCTATAATATACAACGACGGACCTACCGAGAACGTGAAGCTCGAGGTGGTGGAGACGTCAACCGGGGTCAGCGACTGAGCTAGGACCTAGAACAAAAGGAAACTTGAGACGTAGGGTGGCAACACGCCAGGCGGGTACGTACGAATTCGCCCGTGTAGAGGCCGACCGTACACTCGCCGATGCCCGAGAGCGTAGGCGACGTGCCGTCGTCGACCCAGTCTACCTCGCAGGACCCACCACCTGTGCACGAGGAAGATTGAACAGGGTTGGTGACCTGGGCAGCGGGTTAGACGAGAGGGTGAAGAGAAAGGTGGGGACTCACATAGACACCAGCGTGGACGCGGGAGGCGAGGAGGATGGCGAGGGAGGCGACAGTCGTGAAAGCGTACATCGTGAACGTTTGCGAAAAAGATGTAGTGAGGGTTCTGATGGGCCGATGTCGGGTATTTAAGGGATTTAGAAGCGAGCAACGCGGTGGACAGACCTTTCCTTGACGGGTCCAAATGAAACAATAGTTGGGTAAAAATTACGGCTGGTTGAGTTGGCAATGCCTTGTTCATGTCCGAACCAGCGCCGTCCCACTCGACACGCCCGTCCACGAGGACTACACGCTATGTTCCATACCACGGCTGTGGCAGCAGCTCGACCCAGAAGCGCACTCGAATCCTCGGGAGAAGCCTGAACGAATTTTTTTCCTCAAGAAGTCGGTTCGGAGTCCCAGCAGTAGGACTCTGGATTACCGTTCATTTCAGCTGCTCGACAGCATGCCAGGCGTGTCCGCCTCCATATGGGACCCTGCTCACCGAGTAAAGCACCTCTCGAATGTATCTCAGAAATGCATCGCCAAGGCAACTGCACAAGTACATGGTAGCTGAAACCAGAGCCCAGCTGACCAACAGGCAGCTGAGACCAAAATGTCAATGTCATGATAACGGTGTTGACAGGTGCTGACCGACGGAGATGATCCGTGGCTGGATCGATACACACGATATAACCCGCGTCGACGATCGACGCAGCCCGGTATCAAGCCCACCACCCAAGCCTCGCAGTGCTCAAGGTGGTGCATGTTAACCATGCGGACCGGCGAAGACCCACTCGGATCCCACTTATAAAGACACGGCGCTGCTCCATCCTTCTCGTCGGTGCGTGACCTTACAGCAATACTCTGTGGGCTTCTTTTCGGGTCCATACTCGCCTGGGTGGCAATCTCAACGTCATCGGTTTACGTCCCTCTCGTCAGGGTGTGGGTATTAATACGCCCAGGCTCACTGATTGGCCACCAATGAGCGTGGCGATGATAGATCCTACGGTGTGTGCACATGATGTGAATGTCTGATGTCATGTCGGCCGCTAGTTCTTCGGTGACGCCCACGGCAAAAGGCGAGTCGGACCTCTCCGAGTCGACCGTGGACAGCACCCGTATATCCAGGTACGTGATGCCTTTCGCGACGTCCTGCAAACAGGGCTGACTAGCAGTTCAGTGTCGTCTCGGAGGACCCTGCACCTTGAATCGGCGATAGTGAGGACGCCCATGCGAATCGAAGTTGTCAATGGCAAAGTTTCCCATAAAGGCGCGGGAACGCGCGCGAGTCTAGACCACGCCAAGAAGCGCGCCTCCGCCGCACGATCTGACAATGGATGATGCAACCCAACAAAAGAGGGTACCGATGACCACTGCAGGGACCCACATCGTGATTTCATTCGGCAACACATGACCCGGTGGTCGGTCCATTCCTCCCGCGAATGACCGGCTTCTTTTTCTAGAACTACAGCGTTCACCCTGGCGAGGGTGCCGTGCCGTGCTTTTTACATAGCACGGTCTAGTTCAGGAACGGGATCTTTCACGCGCCGCCGTCCGCTGTTCGACAGATGGTTGCGAATATCATGTTGGACACCATCAAGGCTTGCCAACGTGACTCGTGCCATTGGTTCGAGATGCAAGCCCGCTCGGAAATCACGATGGTGCACGGGCAGGGAGTAGGGGCGTGTCGCCGCATCTATTCGTATCGATAGGGTTAGCGTATGCATGTATGTACCTTCCGGTTCAAAATGAAACGCCGCGGACAAATCCAAGACAGATAAAAAGTCAAAGCACACGAGCACCGCGATGAGAGGATAATCAACCCCCCACCCCTCGACCCAACCGCCCCAAGTTTATTTTCCTTTGCGCACTCCCCCCGCCCCCTCCCCCACGGCGATGCCTCAACGATTGACCTTTGAATACAACGCGCTCTCGTACGCATACCCCGACGACGAATCAGACAAGGAGGTCTTTTTCCAAGCGACGAGCCCGGGGACGTTTGCGTCCCACCTCCGTGCCGTCCTCCTCTACTGGGTCAACATGGTCTTTACCGACGGCGACGAAGTCTGGCAAGTCGTCCGGCTCGACCGCCGGCAGAGCAATCTAACCGACGTCCACAAATACGTCTACCCGGACATGATCGTCGTCGACGGGTGCGAGAGGGAGCATCACGAGACGATTTCGCTCGGGGTGTTTACCCGGGACCAGCGGGAGGCCGTGTTGGAGTGTGCGGACGACGTGGGGTACGACGAGCGATCGCCGGACCAGGAGGAGGAGGAGGTGCAGTGTTTGAGGTGGATGAGCGAGCTGCTGGAGCGGATGGTTGAGGAGAGGTTGGTCGCGCGGTCGGTCGTCGACGCGATCAGGGATGCGGTGTCGCTACCCTGATGGCCCGTGATAGCGAGAATAGTGAGTACTCGCTGCACTCGACGACGGCCAGCACGATCGACTCTCTCTCTGGACAGGTTTCGAGGGATTTCTTTCTTCTTCTTTTTCTGGGTTTCCCCTCTTGCGACCCTGTACAGCTCATGCACGAAAAGCGTGGGTTGGCTGGGACGACTACGCGTCTGTGCCCGCTGACATGTAGCGGTCCGACGCGCGAGGGGCTGGGACGTTGGGGCTTATATGTTTGTAGGACGTCGTGTTTGAACAAGGCAGTAAAGTACATGGTTGACCGACAGCATAAACACACACTGGTATTCTCGAGACTAGGCACCACCGGAACGCCTCTTTGCTTCTGCTTCCTCCTCGGAGACTATGCGGCCCTCGACCTCCTTCTCGACCTCTTGAGCGAGTTGACGGATGCGATCGCGATTTGCGCCGATGAGTGAGACGTAGACGCCAGATTGGAGGAGTGGATATGAGCCTATCCGGATGCCCTCTGAGCTCACGCGCTTCTGCAGCGTGGCGAGGTAGGGTGCGATGGATGATTCCGGCAGACTGATGCGATAAGTACCTGGGGGTGGAGATGAGGTGTAACCCACTTTGTAAAGACCTGTAGACGACACGGGCGTGCGTGTGGGGGTGGGAGGGGGAGGAAGAGTTTGAGGTTGTCGAGCATCTTTTGAAAGAGCGCGGGAATGCCGGGGAACACGCAGAGCTTGCCCTCGAGTCGCACGACGGGCTGGGTGAGGGTGAGCAGGAGGCAAAGGGAGCAAGGATTACGGACCACCCAGATATCAGGGGCGACGAAGAGGACCTCTGCGGCATGTGGAAAGAGGGCCATACGCTTGCGTGCGATGCGTTGGTCTTCGTTCTGCTGTACGCGGATGAGCTCGTCCATGCGGGCGAGGGTTTCTGCGTGGTAGCTGAGTGGTTGGTGGAACGCTTTTGCGAGCGCAGCGTACGTGATGTCTGGGGCGTGTGAGCGGCGGACGGGCGGGAGAGGGGAGACGGACCGTCGTGGGTGGGGCCTATGCCGCCAGAGGTGACGACGAGGTCGTAGCGGGCGACCATTCTGCGGCTTGCTTCGACGCTGGGGGGACTCGGCAGCGACGTGGGAGAGGCGAGAGGCGGACGTACATTTCATCCTCGTCGTCTGCAATGACTTCGATGCGCTTGCTGGGAAAGGGTCAGCGACGGCCGGCATGCGGTGGGGCTGCGCACAGATCTATGCCGTGGTCAAAGCAGAAGCGGGCAAAGTAGTTGGAGTTGCGGTCGAGGGTCTTGCCGTTGAGTATCTCGTCCCTGGTATGGTCAGCGGGGATACGGTGGGGAGACTAGACATACCCGATGATGAGTGCGCCGGCTGACTGGATGTGGGACCTTGTGTTGCGGAGGGCGAGGAGGCGTGTGCAGCGACGGAGCATGGGAGCGGGGAGAGACAGACATTGCCGGACACACGTGCGGGCTGTAGCCAATCGCGGCGCAGAGGGGCACACGAGCTAAATACTCGACCCGGCTCTGCGCGTCCCCATGGCCTCCTCGTCCTTCCGCCCCATCGCACCAGCCCAGCCCATGCACGTCTACGCCGCCTCCTGCAACCCGCCCCGCAGGGCAAAGCGCGCCCGCTCCTGCGAGCCCGTCTCCCCGCTCTCCAGCCCGTCCCAGCCCGACGAGCCCCCAAAGCGTCGCGGTCGCAGACCCGGCACCCTCTCGCGTGCTGCCCGCGAGGCACAGCGCAAGGTCAACCATTCTCTTATCGAAAAGGCCCGCCGCACAAAAATCAACGACGCCCTCGCCACCCTGCGCGAGCTCGTCCCCCCCGCCGAGTCCCCAGACGACTCGGACGACGACGAGCCCAGGCACAAGCCACGGGCAGAAAAGGAGTTCAAGCTCGAGATCCTCGTCCGCACCGTCGCCCATCTCCAGGAGCTCACGGACAGGGTCAGGCAGCTCGAGCACGGCGGCTGTCCCCGCTGCAGCGAGCCCATCTCCCTTGCCGCCGACCCCAAAAAGCGCCGCTGCGACTCTCCCCCCGCTGCACCCCACACCCTCCCCTCCATCTCGGCCTGGCTGCCGTCCTCCGTCGAGGACCAGCGCCCCCTCCTCCTCACCCCCTCCCACTCCCCCGTCTTTGACACCAGCGCACGCCCCACCCAGCTCCCCACCCCGCCTGCCTCGGCGATCTGCGCGCCTGCCACAGCCGGGTTCCCCCTCCCTCCCGTGCTCACCCTCCCATCGCCGAGCACCCTCCTCCCCACCACCCACATGCAGCCGCGCTTCTCTGGCTTCACCACGCGTGCGAAGCCATCACCCGTCGCATCACCCGTCTACACCCCCGACGACGAGACCGCCGCCTCCCTCCTACTACGCATGAGTGCGCGACCAGTCGAGGATACAGAGTATGCCTTGACGCCGAGCAGGCTGTTGGGACTGAGCGCAGAAAGATAAATGTACCACCCCGTTGAATAGTTGTTGTGCGTTAGGACTAGTAGTATGTATGCGTGTATTGTAGTACTACGGTCAGTGGATGTTTACCCTTGTTTTCTACGCCCATGTTCCGACGTCCGTTCTCTTCCCTGTGCTCTCAAAAAAGAACAGAGCGCAAACGACGGCAGGCGGTCAGCATCCCTCTCTTGCGCGCGTCCCATCCTCACATCCATCCAGGGCGAGTCCTTTCTCGACCACGTCATCATCCACGTCCGCGCCGGTACGCACGCTTGACCTCCACCCCATCCAGTCCTAACCTCCCCAAGGCGCTGGCGGAAATGGCTGCGTCGCCTTTCATCGCGAAAAGTTCAAGGCCATGGGCCCACCCTCGGGCGGAAACGGTGGCCGCGGCGGCGACGTCTACATCATGCCCACGCCCGAACTCACCACCCTCGCCTCCATCCCAAAACGCGTCCGTGGTGACCACGGCATGCACGGCCGCGGCACCTGGCAAAACGGCCGAAACACCCCCCCAACGATCATCAAAGTCCCCCTCGGCACCGTCGTGCGCGAGCTCCCCCGCGACGACCCGCGACGCGCCAAGGACCCGTGGGAGGCCGAGGAGGAGGGCCTCGAGGGACTCGACGTCGACGCGCGGCGCGCAAAGATGCTGGACAGTCGATGGGTGCATTATCCGCGCTGCCAGGACGACAATGTGCACAGGGACGCGTTCAAACAGGCCGAGGCCGCGCTCTGGCGGGAAGAGCGCGAGCGGCGCTGGGCGCGGATGCAGAGGGCGAACAACCCCATTCACCTCGACTTGAGCGAGGTCGAGCGCGTCGTCGAGGACGTCAACGCGCCGCTTGCGCTCGGAAAGACAGACTATCTGGGTCATTTGATCGTGCGAGGGGGTAATGGCGGTTTGGGCAACCCGCACTTCTTGTCCCCCATCAACCGTTCGCCCAAGTTTGCTACCAAGGGACACGAAGGCGAACGTGTCACACTGGAACTCGAACTCAAGATCATTGCAGACGTGGGGTTCGTCGGTATACCCAACGCGGGCAAGAGCACGCTACTGCGCGCTCTCACAGGTGGCCGTGCCAAGACAGAGGTGGCGAGCTATGCATTCACCACGTTGAACCCAGTCCTGGGTGTCATCCGAGTCGCCGACGACGGCACGTTCGAGGGTGAACTCCAAAACCTACACATCTTTGAGGAAACCGCCGTCGAAGAAGCCCGTCTCCTCGAAGAAACGGCAGAGGAAACGTCCGAACCATGTTCTCCAGAGCCTCACACTGCCGTCGCCAACCGCGTCTCGCTCGACCAGTTTTCCATTCTCGAATCCTTTCGGTTCACGATCGCGGACAACCCCGGTCTGATCTCACGTGCGTCCGAGGACATCGGTCTCGGACACTCGTTTCTGCGGTCGATCGAGCGTTCGCACGCGCTCGCGTACGTCGTCGACCTCGCTGGGCCTGCGCCGTGGGACGAGCTCCAGATTCTGCGCGAGGAGCTGGACAAGTACCAGCCTGGGATGAGCGCCAAGGCGCGGCTCGTCATTGCCAACAAGGCTGATTTGCTTGCGAGCGACGGGGACGCGTGCGCGGTGGACGCGGCGCGGGACAAGTTGCGGCGGTTGGAGGCGTACGTCGAGAGTGAGATGGCTGTTGGACGTCGGATGGACGTCGTCCCGGTCTCGGCCAAGTTTGGGCAAAACTTGAAGAGGGCGGTGGAGTTGATGCAGGGGTATGTGAGGGAGGCGAGGGAAGGCGTGGATTAGGTTGGGGTACAGTGTTATGATACGTGAATCTATTAGATGTGGTTTACGACTCTGACCTCGCCCGGCTCTCGGATCTGATCTTGAAGACCGACGTTCGTGATGCATGATCATCGAGATCTCCCCGGGTCCGATATCCCCATCCACCGACACGCTTCGATCTCATCGCACCTCGACGGCGTCGAATCAGCCACCGTGCAACGTCGAGATGAACACGATCTCGTCGCCGCTCTTGAGCTCGTACGTGCCCTCGCCTTCCAATTCCCAATCTGTATCGTTGATGAGGACGAGGATACCTGGACGACTGTGTGTGCGTTAGCCGTTGCGTGGGCGAACGAGCGGGTAACGGAGGAAGCGGAGAGGGGAGACGTACACGGTATCCCCCTCGACGAACAACTCTGGACGTTCCGTGAGGAGATGCGTGCGTAGGTGACGTATCAAATACGTCACGTCCCTCGGCGCCGACTCCGGTGTTGGCGTTGGCGTTTGCTTTCCGTTCTCCTCCTCGTCCTCGGGGACGACGGCGGGGAGGGAGAGCACGTGTGTGCGTTTGTTGCCAAAGAGCAGCTCGAGGCCGCCGCTAAACTCGATTTTGAGATTGATCGTCGACATGGCCGTCGAGGGTTGTTTGCGAGCGCGAGTCGGGACACTGTACCGCTACTTGCCACCCGAGTGATGTAGGTCGTGCAGACAAAGACGACGCGTCGGGCATATGGTGTAGCTGGTTATCACATCCGCTTAGCATGGTGCTGAGTGCGGGGGGTCTCCGGTTCGAGTCCGGATTTGTCCACACTTTTTTTTTCTTTCTTCTTCGACGTGTCCTTGTCCTTGTCTTCGAGTTTCGTTGGTGCTCACGTTCCAGGGTTAAACGTTTTAAATGAGCGCACGTTCGAATACGAATGCAAATGGTCAAAGTGCGTCATGTCGGGTCCACGCCACGCCAGGACCGATGGAGCGTGTGCACACGTCATATCGATGGCTGTCGCGTTCGGTCACCTGCCAGGTCCGCCGTGGGCACGTTCAACGCTGAAACAAGAGGCTCGTGTGATACTGAACATGTTACGGCGAGTCTCCGACGAATAGTACATGCTAGCGATCATAGAAGAAACGCGGTCGCGTGATAACACCATATGCCCTCGGAAGCGCCCGCCGCGACGGATCCGGGCCAACCGTCTTGCATAGTAATCCAAACTTGAAGCGGAAGCGCACGTACCACCGACTGAAGGCAGCCTGGTCACCGGACTAGTCCTCTCAGTGGTCCCAGGTTATGGTGCTAGACCCCCTCCTGCACTTTGGCCAACATACACCTTTCTCCCTCCCTCCCTGCCACCGAGACTCCGTCTAGAAAATCGAATCCTTCTCTAAAACGCGTGCGCAGCAACGTTGTCAACGTAGGTGAACAGAACCACCACCTTCTCAAAGTCCCCACTGTTCTCGCTCGAGAACTCGATGTCGACGTCCGTCCGCGCCCATTCCAAACACGCCCTGACCAATTGGGCCCCAACACCTTTGCCCCTATGCGCAGGGTGTACCCACATCGCATACAGGCCGTATATCTCCCAGTTGTCACCCACTTTAGCCTCTTTGAATGCGGCCGAGTCGCAAGGAGGCATGTCCGAAGGCCCCACTATCCTGGCTGTCCCTATCCACTCGCCCGTCTCGCCCACCTCCTTGTCAACGGTGTCGACGTCTCCACGCGCATGCGAGGCATCCAGCACGGAAGCGACGAGCGTCCGTTTAGAGGACGAATCGAGCCGCGCTCGCCAGACGTCCTCCTCGAAAGCCGCTTCGTGTGTGTAGGTGGACAAGAAGGCCTGCGGGTCGATTTGGAGCGAGGTGAGTCGGAGCGTTTTGTACGCGGCGAGCTGGGATGGGGAGGCGGGTGGTTCGATGGGAAATACGGTGTACGTCGGCATCGTGGTTGTGGTTGGGTGAGCGACGTTGTTTAGGCACTTCAGGACGTACGACCATCCTTTCAAATCGGGTTAGCCGAGTCCTAAGACTCGCCTGAGACTCGTGAACTCTAACTCTGAGTCGTGCCAGTGTACCTAAGACACTTTTTGGGATCGCTTAGAGGCACGAATGGAAGGATTACATGGAATTCGGCAACTGGTAGAGCCGACCGAGGCTAGGGTCGTCTCTGGCTACGCTTGTTCGGGACCCGAACAGCAAAAAATCATCCCCTCCAATCATTGGATCAGTTCGGTCAAGCGATAACTACACCGCCATCGTAGCCCGTTGGCACTAGGTCACTACCCAACTCCGGCTCAACAATATTGATGGGTGGATATACCAGTCAAATAATCACGGTGAGCTCAAGGTGGTTCTAGTAGGTGAAGACAGTGTCGCCACAGGGAACCTATATACGTACATGAATGTGACCCAGATAAAACGGAGTATACGGATGCGGCCAGGAACGGGTGTTTGAGATATCCTAGTTGGTTATCGAACCAGCCAACGCTTGCAATTTCAGTTCTGCGTCCTCCCATACCTGCAGAACACTGATCGATTCATCCATAAAAGCCCATTGTTTGAGAATCTCCTGCTTGATGCTTTCCATCCCCTCCCTCTCATACGAACCGATGTCACAGTCATCCGAATCGTCGTCCCTTCTCGTCCCATCATAGTACCCTGGTGCCGTGAAGTTGTACATCAATCCAGCCGACAACGAAAGGCTGGCAACAGAACGAGCGAACGGGAACCGAATCTCCTCGTAGATGCGGAGGGCATCTTGGACGCGAGAGAGCGGCGTAAGAGGATGTGGAATGAGCTGGCCAAGGATAAACGCATCCTAGGCGGCGTTTGAGCGACATCAAACGAGCGACGGAATTATAGAAGGGACGCACGTCGATCGCCTGACCCGCACCGGCACCCATGTAAGGCGCCATGGCATGACACTAGGGGATTCGATCTTTCGTCAACGAAAAATGCTTGCAATACCAAACCCTGAGAACGTACCGCATCTCCGATAAGTGCGACCCTGTTTCGGACGCAAAACGGGAGCGCTTTCACGACGTGCACGGCCCACTTGGACGGCTTCTCGCAGAGCTGCATCGTGTCGTTTGGATCAATCTAGTTTGTTCGGTATGGAGGGGAGCTCACCCCCACTACCGTCCTCGCATCAGGTTCAAAGCTGTCGAAGTGTTCAACGAGCTCGTCACGAGTCGTATCAGATACCCAGCGCCCTTCGTAGTGCGTACCCGTCAAACTCGGATCACTTACGGTTGCCGCCACGCTGATAATTGTGCCTTTGGAAATCGGATAGGTGACGAGGGACTACGAATGGTGAATAAGTGAATCTGAATATCAAGGAAAAAGGCAAACATGTCTACCCTGCCCCTTCCGGTGTACTGGATAGCAGAGTGAGGTGTAAAATTATGCACCGTGTAATTGAATTCTCACTATTGTGAATTCTCTCAACGAAATATTTTCCGGATTTTCCTTCCTCAATGCCTCTGCAGAGACAAGGGAACGATATGCGAACATCCCTGTGAAAGATGCATCGATGTATTGTTTGATATCTGCCTTGTTATCTCCATTATCTTTGGATGCTGCTTCAAACATCGTCTTCCGAACTGCTGAGCGAACCCCATCAGCTCCAATGAGTACATCAGTGGTCGTAGTAGTTCCGTCCGCGAATTCGAGTCTGATAGGTAACGTCGAATGCACATCTTCCTGTTCGGGTTCGATATAAGTCACGAGCCGCTTCCTGGGATGTACTGTGCATGAAGCCGGGATGTGCCTTTCTAGGACGGCTACCATGTGTTGACGATGCATGGGGGAGGGTGCATCTTTGGTCGCTTCATGAACACAGTCCTAATGAATGGACAACGGGGTAACTCACGCTGGGCTTTGTGGAACCAGGGGTATCCGCCCTCGCGTATGTCTGCTCGCCTTACTTTGGGACCTGATGCGGCGGTCAGACTGAAACCGACACAGTCGAAAATTGTTGCTCACCGCGGCTCCTTTCCGAGTCAGGATCGTGCGTCAGGATTTGTTTGAAATCGTCGAACAACCCAAGCTCGATCAAAACTTGGTGGGTCTTCTTCGATATAGTAAAGCCTGCACCGACAGTGTCGATAGAGTCGTGTGCTTCGTATAGATCGATGGGTATCAAAGGGTCATATTTTCCGATCGTAATGGCGAGGGCGAGGCCGCCGATACCAGCGCCGCTGCGGGATTGTTTGAATGACAGGCGCGAACGTGAACATAGCTCCCCACCAGATGGCAACACGGAATTTAGCTCCCAACTCGGAGAACAGCGGACCTGACATTGTACTTTAGTAGAGTCTTTAGATGATATTTGACCCCCGGAACTGTGTTGCTTTTATGTCGTCCAAGAGTCGGTTACAAAATTTTTGAACCAGTTCGGTCCTTACAACACTTTGCATAACGGGGAAACGTCATGTCTATGTACATAAACTTCTGATTATTAGTAGCAACGTTAATAGAGTAAGGAGAACGCTCACGAGGCTGCGGCTAAAACGGGGTGGATGATTACTTGTGTCATGGCATATTACATGTTGGGGTCTGGCAGGAGGCTCAGCTGGAAGGCAACCCTTGGTCGAATTATAGCATGTGGTGTGAGTTGTCAGCCATCCGTGACGGGGCGAGCTTTCTTGGCTGAACCCTACCGTAGAGTCCAAAGATGTCATTTGTGATTATGACAGGCCGCCCATGATCTAGAAATGGTTCGCTTACCAGTGACTGCTGAAACCGCTTGCAGGCTGGTTATCGATCGGGGGTGCCACTTCGACTGTAGCATGTCCCTTCCTGATTACCAGGCGTGTAGGAACATTGCTCGAGGGTTGACGAAAAATGACCTCTTCAGATATCAAATATACGTCCAGAGATAATACCTCGAGAAAACAGTAAGCATGAATCATGACAGTCGTCGTCAGATATATCCAAGAAGTGAAAGGAAAAATCCAGCACTAAAATCACCTCCGACCCAACCCACTCAATTCCCAAGCCATCTTCCGCTCCATAAACGGCAACTTCCCCGCCACCCACAGCGCCCAATTCCGAACCGTCTCCGCGCTAATCGGCAACCACCAATACGTCCACTCCCCACTCTTGGAACCCATGATCGACAACAGTCCTTTGGTGAGCTCGATCACTTCGAGTGCACGTGCATGTCGCACTGCGGCGAAGTCGCGAAGGATTGCGTCCGCTTCGGAGAGGGGCTTGGTCTCGGTAGCGTGGATGTGCTTCGTCAGGGCTTCGCCCAAAAAGATCGCATCGCGCAAACCGAGATTCATACCCTGCCCACCGGCAGGTGAATGAATATGGGCCGCGTCACCTACAAGAAAGATAACGCCGCCCTCTGGTTCTCCTGGTTGCAAATACCCTGAAGAACCAAGGCGCGTGAAGGGAGTATCGGCGATCGCAGCATGGTTGCGGAACCGGGTCGCCCAGACGACGTCCTTGATACATATGGACTTGGACTTGGGGTTTATGGAAGGATCGGATGATAAACTGTACGGTCCGAATCGATCGACAAGATCTTGGAGATATTCCTTTGAGGGCGAGGGCGGAATCTCTCCGTCTTCCAAGGGGACACCAGAACCGATGCGGTAGAGATTTCCAGTAAGAGAGGGGTGACCGTTGGAGACGAGATATTCACTAAAGGTGGAAGGCAGAGGGACACAAAGGAAGAAACTGCTCGAGGACAAGGTGCCTGCGAAAGGAATATCCTCGGCCGGTGCATCGAAAGTGACGTCTGCGAGGACCATCTGTGCGAGATTGGCCACTTCTTCCGACTTTTTACTCATCGGATCAGTGAAACCGATACCAGCGGTGGTACGAACCTGAATGTAGCAGTGAGCAACATGACATTGAACATGGCAAACAAAGGCTTACTACTGAGCGTGCACCGTCTGCACCGACCACATATTTCGCAGTGACCACTCTGCCGTCTTCGAACGCGACATCCGTGAGCTGCGTATTCTCTGTGTTGCGCTTCATTCCAACCACCTTTAGAGGTCGATGGACAGACACGCCAAAGCTAGCCAGCTTCGTCCCGAGAACATGTTCTGTCAGGTTCTGAGGAATGACAACGGCGTATGGGTGGCGGGTGTATCGTTTGAGATACGCGATATTAGGACTGGCCAGGCCTCCAGAGCGCGTCCCGATCTCGACCCTCGTCACCTTCGTTCCTTGTGATATGATGTCGTCTCCGCATCCGATGGTGTCCAGGGCCTTCATAAACAGCTCAGAATGGTGGTTCGAGGGTAGAGGAATGGCTTACCTCGAGAGTGGCAACATGAACGACGAGAGCACGAGAGGTGTTCTTCCCGTCCTGCACGGCGTCTACGATGACAAAGTCACGAAAACCATGATGGAGGAGAGACAAAGCTGCAGCAAGGCCCGTTGGACCTGCCCCTACAATGAGAACGGTGGTGCTGTCAGGAAGTGACATTGTTGTGTGCTGTGGAACAGAGTCTGTGGAGTTTATGTATATGGCCGTTAGACGGACGTCGGCATCTCACTTAGGTCATGCCATTGACAAGCACAATGCCAAGTCGGATCGTCCGTGCAAAGAAGAGGACAAGGTGGTTTTGATGACAAATCACGATGACCAAATCGCTCATTTGACCCGACTCCGATCGCACTGTTTCTCTATTCCACGTGTTGTGCCGCACTTGGTACGCAATCGGACCGCACATGCTTATGTACATACAAACCAATTTTATGTGCCAGCGGCACCCCCTTTCCGACCACCCTCAGCGCCTCGTTGAGCGATCGCAGTGTTTGTATACTGCATCGACCAGCCTGCTTTTAGAATAATTTCCTCAGAGAATGCAGCAGCCACTTGCCGCATTACCTCGTCATCAACGGGCCAAAGTGTTCCAATGACACTCCTGACGCGGTGTCTGACACCCTCGAGCCGCCTGCGGGCTGGTTTGCCGATCAAAAAGAAGGTTAAACCGAAAAGAATGAGCGACGCTGCGGGAGTAGACGTTATCTGGACAATCGCAAGTCTTTTCCTTGGACTATGAGTATGAGTCACGCATGGGTAAAGCGTTCCCCTGCGTTCTCGTGTGAGCCTGAATTGAGCGTGGACACGTACGTTGAGCTTCGACTGAGTCGGTTGCATGGCGGGACTCTTGCCCATCTCTCGTTGAAACCCCTCCTGAGCTCTCGCCAGCCTGTCGCGCTGAAATTGAAGGACATATTTAGCGTGCGCCGAGTTCGTCCTCACTGCGGACGCACCTAGCCAAATCATCGCTGCTCCGAGTTGTTCAGTGGGTGGCGGTATGTTTCTGCCACTTATTCAACGCGCCCGACGTGACTAGACTTTGCATGACAAAGGTGACCTCGAGAGTGGTATAGACCTCGAGAGTTCATGGTAGGTTGGTGGGGGATCTGTCACACGAGGCCTTGGTAACCTCTTGATATAAAATGCTTGAAGGGAAGTACTCAATGCCAGGAGCATCGATATCCCCGAGGGGCGATTGACACGGGTGAGTCGTGGATCTGTCGGGCAAAGGCGACTAGGACCAACCGGCTCGCCAAATCCTAATCGCGTCATGCGGGGACGAAGATGCCAGGAGCGGGGTTTTTGGCGAATACACAAGCACAAGGTAGGCATTGCGCGTCCGATTCGTGCGGATGAGCAGGCGAAGCCCAATAACTTATGCCGGTAAGGGTTGAATGACGTGCGCAAAGGAGAACTGCACCTAGGTCGAACCGTGAGTAACTTTTACCATGGGATGGAAACAGCACGTAGGACGGCCAAGGGAGTGCACACAAATTCCAACGCGTGATGGATACGAACGTATATTAGAAGTGGGGGGACAGCCTCCGAGTCTGTAGAAACCAAGGATAACCACAGGAGCTGGAAAACATGACAAGCACCCGTCTACCAACGACCTAGATCTCTCTCGACAAAGCTCAAGGGAGGGATGCACTCAGTTCGGGAGGGGTGAAGTGCACTCGGCTGCAGAGGTGCCCTGCTGTAGTACATGTCTCAAGTTAGACAATCTCATTGCGAGTAGTATCCCGGTGGAACTTGGGTTCTGGCCACTCACGATGGTATAGCAGCAGATTTTGGTGTAGGCACACGCCTCGTCGGTCGCGGAAGGCGTGCATTGCGTCCCCTGCCAACCGCTAGGAGCCTGGTGCGCGCATGTGTCAACATGGACTCGATAGCAGAAGGCGAACACTACGACTTACGTTCCAGGCATTCTCGCAGCATACTGTCGAGCACTCGTCGGTAGCAGCGACGATGCCAGTCATGGCGAATAGTGCAATGAGAACCGAGGTAAAACGAGCAAACATGTGAGAGAGGACGTCTTTGGTTCTGTAGAAGCGAGGATGCTGTAGAGTGTTGACTTTTTCGTGTACGGTGAGCCACTTTTTAAATGAGGCGGCTATATGCTGCGCACACACATCCTTATGGGCATGGCAAACGTTTTGCCGGCATCAGGGTCACGTTTCTCCCTGAGACGAGTGCGGCCGCCGGCGTCTTGAAGACGGTACCCTGAGGACGTCCGATTGTCCCGCCAGCCAAGGGTCCTCACCAGGACCCTTAAGCTCGGTTGTCGACTTCTTGTTGTGTAATGACACAAGGGATTGGGCCCTGCGTCCAGATTACGAGATCGTGAATGGATGCCGCACAGTGGATCGTGTCGTGTAATGGCAAGTCCCTGGCTTGAAATGCGGCCTCGATGGCGTTTCTTTCTCGTCCCTCGTACTACGATTGCACACGGATGGGTAACACCGAGGTATTTCGATGGCGGGAACGGGTACTCGTTGCCAACCGCGCCGACACCTCACACCGCACCCACCGTGCACGAGTTTTCGCGGGGACTCCGGTTAGTGCCACTTCGAAAGGCCGCCGATCCCGTGTTCCGCAGTCCGAGCTGGAACCCGTAGACAAGAGCGACCTGTGTGAAGGGTTCAGAAATGTGAACACGGAAAGGTACTTACGGGCGTTAACGGCTAACGGTGATACTTGGCAGCTCTTCAAAAGAGACACTCAACTGAGTGGGACGTGCCCAGGATCCATTTTCTCGCACTGGCATCGCGACGACACGTCGACCGGCAGATCGGGTATAGCGAACCAATAGCAGCACCTCGAGCCTCATCGAAATGCCCGGTCATGAGCTCTGACGTACTATGTATGGGCACTTACCTTGCTTGAGAAGGTTCGTTGTTCCAAATTGCACCATGGAGAAAGTGCTGGATTCAAAGTGCAGTCGGATACTGCCGTGTCTGAGTTTCGAATCATCACCCAGTGAAACTCAAGTGTAGCAAACGAACAGTCTTTATGATTACGACGACGACGACGCCCTATGAAAGTATTTCCAAACATACAATCGGATTGATCAAGGCTAACGATACGGTGTTGTGTAGTTTAAGCCATCGCCGGTTCAAGGATCATCGATCATCGATCAGGCACGATCGTCGAAGTCGCACCAGGAGGTTACGGTAGCTAAGTCTTGACTGTACTGACAATGGAACAACCCCGTGGCAACTCGACTGCCCAACCGACATTTGCTCGCCGCCCCTTGGTGCTGCCTCTTTCATGCTGCCTCACCCGCCTTGGCACACCATCGCCCACCCACGTGCACACGACGCACGCCCACCCAATCTCGGGGTTCGTATCGACGGCGTTTGCATGCTCACTTTTCTTCCTCTCCTGCATGTGAATGCGCCGGATCGACGGTGAGTGGGGACGATCGGTGGCGGTCAGGAAGAGCGTGGGCGTGTCTCCGCCTTAGATCTAGTCATGTCAAATTCCGAGCCGAGTAATAAGAACCCAAGTGGGCTCCGGAGGCTGAAGCCAGGACCGGAGCCAAGTTGGTCCATATGAGGAGCCCAACGAAAGAGCCTTGCCCTTGCCGAGTCGACGCTCTGATGGCTCACTCCACCGGAACTCCAGCGTATACGCCCAACCCCAGCGTAGACGAGGACGTGCAGAGTACCGTCTTTGAAGTGTCTGGATAACAAATTAGATACGTCCGCTCTACTCATAAATTACTCTATACCGTTCGATCGATCCACGGCCAAATACCAAACGCCAACACCAACGCCAACCTCGACACCTCACGCCTGACACCTCACCTCCCCACCCCCCACCATCGCGATCGTCGCACCAAGACACCACCCCAACTCCGTCCCCTCGATCCGCTTCCCAAGCTCCACGTCCCGCCAATCCGCAAACTCGTACCCGAGTCCC
>JBBPRK010000651.1:0-19382 GCA_038093075.1 Boletus patriciae
CATTTTTCTTAATAGCTTAAAAGCCTACAGTTATATGGGAATATAATATATTATGCAAGTTTTAGTTATTTGACATCTTTGCAAGGGTTTATATGCTCATATAATACTCTCGTGATTACCCTGATGCATCTCATCCTGACCGCATCCATCAAAGGACAACCATTTGCACTTCGAACATGGCGAACAAGACCCCCTCCTCATCATGCATTCCCCTCGTTGACTGTTCCTCTCATTCGACCTTATCCCCACCCAAGCCCAAGGACAAGTGGCTCGTCACCAGCGTTTCCATCATCCCCAAATGTAGCATCGTTATTTTTGACTACACCGTACCCGGGGAGTGTATCGTTGACCCACGTTCGATCCACAGCAGACGAAAAGGTCTCTCTTGCGCTCGTAAACCAGGCACCCGTCACCAGTGCCGACGGCGGCCTCACCTGGTACATTGGTGCCCAAGGCGATTCAGGCATCCTCCGTAAAGCGTGCGTCCAGGTCGGAAACCCTTGTTACACCCCGGTCTACGTGTTGGGGCGTCAGGTCGAACAGAACCGAAGATTTTTCACTTAGACGAAGTTCAGACAGCGGGAGACGAGTTGTGCGTAGAGAGTTCCTGCTTGTTTTTTCGGACCAGTGATGCTGACGTGCGATAGGGACGTGTAGGTGGGATGACATGAGGGTCCACTCAATGAGGGCTGTGAGGATTCGCTAGACGTGGTGTGTGTGCCTCCAATGGTTTCAACGCACCGCGAGTGTCTGGTAGATGGTGGTTTCACAGTAAGCATCGGAGGTTTAAACGATCAGTTATGCAATGTAAACAAGCAACATGTACTCATTCTTGCAAGCAGACAATGCATTCAGTGCACACAACAGTCGTCTTGAATCTAATGATTGAAAGACATGTACCCCCTTGGTAATCAAGGGAATAACAACGCACTCCACTGGCATTACTAACGTGCATTGACAAATTTACAAACTTAATCGGGGAATAGAGAATCAAGTAGCGGACGCAAAGCACAAATAAGACCACGATCGCGCACGAACCAGTGGTTAAGTTATGTTGACAGTCAAATTAGCTAATGAGTGTTCTCATACGACATGGATTGGACGGCGAACTACGTCAGGATCCTACGGCAAACACGACTCTAGGTGTGTGAGTCTTAGTGGTCACTCACCCAGAAAACACGTACTCACCGGAAAGCAGAAATCACTAGGCACCGATATGTATGTACAAGATCCGTTGATCGAGGGGTATCTTGCTCAATCGAAGACTATTCATCGTCCTGTGCAACGCCAGCGCCGCACGCGTGTGATCCAGACGACCCGACTCGTCCAGCATATATTGATAAAACTTGGACGTGATCTCGTTCGTGTGCCCATCATCCACAGCCCACATCGTCCCAATCACAGAACGGAATCCGGCGAACTGCATGGCTGCAGCAAGATGGATGACCTCGTCCGGACTCTCCTCGTCTCCGACGGTCGTATGACAAGCAGATAGATACGCAAATTGGGCGTTCTGCAGGTCGTATCGCATGATGTTTTCGACCTGAAACAGCCCATCGCCCAAAGCAAACCCGGATTCGAACGGTTTCTCTGGATCCGGGATTCCGTGGCAGGCAAGATGAACGAACTCGTTCTTTTCCAACTCTTCAACAACCTTGGATATTGTTGCATCCTGGTCTTGAACGCGAGTTAGCGTTGCGACAGATCCAATACGTTGTGAGATGTTAGACAGCTCAGTGTTCACTGAAACGAGTTTGCACTCTCCTGGAGCCTGCGCCTGGCCTACGACCAAAAAACGATGCTGGTCCACGGATGGGTCCAGTGGTCTTTTCTGACGAGCGCGAATGAGAGCTGTCAAGGTGGGTGTATATGAAGAAATATAAAGATCGGAGAGCGTCGGCTGGCCCTTCCTAAACGAGCCGGCAGCATGGAGTGGAAGAAGGGAGAACTCGGCGGTCGGGCACCACCAGATGCGCGATCGAGGCGGATAGAACTCCTGGAGGGTGGTCACGATTGGGAAAACGACTTCGTCCCAGAGTTCTCGTAAAAACTTCAAGAACTCCCTCGTCATATCATTAAATCTAGCGTGCGATGTTAGAGAACGAAGCTCTAGGGCTAGTTCAGAAACGCGAGGTTTTGTGATGAGGAGAGCAACGTGGACTGGATCTGAGTCAGGTAGAACTATCAACGCATCGCAACTATACTGGCTCGCATTGAGGATAATGACCGGTCCACCGGAAGCTGCAACTTGGAGCTCCGAAAAGAGCGGGGGGAGAAGAAAACGCGAGAGGCATGGCAACTGGCGAATCTCAGTGATGATATCCTGCAATTGGATGGTGAGATGCAACGCGCGATCGTGCTGAGACTCAGCGTTGAGAGGGGCATCAAGGACACTACAAAGCAAGGATGCCGACTGTGTGAATTTGTCTGCCAACATCTTCCCCGTGTCACCGGATGCTATCACTTTGTCAAGGGGAGAGCGGAGGCGCATTCGCTGGCTCCAGAAGACACCACGGCCTTGCTCAAGAAGCTCAACTGCATTGACAGGATTACCATAGCGAAGACAGGCCGAAAACGCATCGACTGCTGTTGATGTCATCAGCTGTTTGAATAATGCAAGATGTTGAGGCAGAGTCGCTAGGGTGGTGAGGTGCTGAACACTGAAGCGCAAAAGCGTTTGGTAAGCAAGAACTGTTGTAGTGTGTTCGCACTCTTCCGCTACCCGGATCCATTGTTCGGCACATTTGAGAAGAGCGAAAGACACTGTCTGAGAAACAGAGAGTTGAGTATACAGATCGAATGTTTCCTGGAGGTCATTGATGTCATGGATAGTTGAGCACTTGAAACGGGCATGGAGGGATTTCGCGAGGTTGCCCAGTGAACCGGCTCGATCTGGATGCCCATGGGGACAAAGCTCCAATGCATTGCGGCCGAGGGAAAGCGCCTCCTCGAGGTCAGGAAGCGTTCCAAGCTGCTCGAAACGGGCATAGAGGGAGATCGCGAGGTTGCCCAGTGAACCGGCTCGATGTGTGTGCCCCTGCGGACAAAGTTCCAATGCAATGCGCTGGAGGGCAAGCGCCTCCTCGAGGTCAGGAAGCGTTCCAAGCTGCTCAAAACGGGCATAGAGGGAATTCCCGAGGTTGCCCAGTGTACCGGCTCGATGTGTGTGCCCCTGCGGACAAAGTTCCAATGCAATGCGCTGGAGGGCAAGTGCCTCCTCGAGGTCAGAAAGCGTTCCGAACAGCCGGAAACGGGCATGGAGGGAAGTCGCGAGGTTGCCCAGTGAACCGGCTCGATGTGTGTGCCCCTGCGGACAAAGTTCCAATGCAATGCGCTGGAGGGCAAGCGCCTCCTCGAGGTCAGAAAGCCTTCCGAGCTGATTGGAACGGGTATGGAGGGAAATCGCGAGGTTGCTCAGTAAACCGGCTCGACATGGATGCCCCTGCGGAAAAAGCCCCAATGCATTGCGCTCGAGGGCAAGCGCCTCCTCGAGGTCATGAAGGATTCCAAGCTGCTGGAAACGGGCATGGAGGAAATGCGCGAGGTTGCCCAGTGCACAGGCTCGACATGGATGCCCCTGCGGACGAAGCTCCAGTACATTGCGCTCGAGGGCAAGCGCCTCCTCGAGGTCAGGAAGCGTTCCAAGCTGCTCGAAACGGGCATAGAGGGAACGCGAGAGGTTGCCCAGTGAACCGGCTCGACCTGGATGCCCCTGGGGACGAAGCTCCAATACATTGCGCTGGAGGGCAAGCGCCTCCTCGAGGTCAGGAAGCGTTCCAAGCTGCTCGAAACGGGCATAGAGGGAATGCGAGAGGTTTCCCAGTGAACGGGCTCGACATGGATGCCCCTGGGGACAAAGCTCCAATACATTGCGCTCGAGGGCAAGCGCCTCCTCGAGGTCGGGAAGCGTTCCAAGCTGCTCGAAACGGGCATAGAGGGAAATCGCGAGGTTGCCCAGTGAACCGGCTCGACCTGGATGCCCCTGCGGACAAAGCTCCAATACATTGCGCTCGAGGGCAAGTGCCTCCTCGAGGTCTGATATCGCACCTCCCTGCTTAAACCGGGTGTAGAGGATACGTGCGAGGTTGATCATCATAGCAGGTCGACCGAGCCGTTTTGGCCACAAGCACAATGCAATACGGTGGAGGGTGATTTTGGCTCTAATCTTCAACGATGGGTAGGCAGATTGCGTTGGTTCTGTAAAAGAACCACGTAAACCTGGAATTCCAGTCTGCTGAATGTTAGGCATACAGTACCTGTCATGACGATCACGTTGGTAGTAAAGAGAGCACTTTCAGGCTGTACCCACAGCCCTTCACACAGACGGCGGTGCTTACGCGCGGTGCGAAAACAAACGTGACCCCCATGTGCATGAACTAGGACGGCCGCTTTCGTTCCCGAATCCCGGAAGATCGAATGCTGCACTTGAATGTGAAAAGCAGACACATCGAGGTCTCCAACTTGAAATAACAATTTTGACCCGGATGTCTTCAAGTTGGTTGTTGAGAGTACTCCATGAGTAACTTGAGTGTATCTTTCTTGCTCTGAGAGGGTTGTAAAGAATATCGCCTCCCGTTTTCGGACTCCGTACCCACGACGGTCGACGTTGGACACCAGAATCCCTAAAAGCATCTCGTCCCCCCCCGGCGCCGTCGAAACCGCCAACGCCGGGAAACTATTGTTCGTCTAATCATCCCAGTTTCAAACCATCGACGTGAACGCCCGCAGGCTAACGCGAGCAATGTACTGTCAGAAACTGACATGCCACGTCAGACGTTCGACGGTATCATTTGATTCTGAACAACGTGCCCCGGGGCGAAAGATGGCACGCGCACGTGGCAGCTCAGATCACGTAGATGGCCTCGAACGGAGAGACGGGATAGTGCTTGTCCATGACCTCGATGTTGTGACCTGATCATGATGGGTACCGGTACAAATAAATGGAAAGAAGCGAACGCACCAGTACCACCACCAATGTCGACCCAGATGAGCCTCTGTGAAGGATTCTTGGCGCGGAGAGCACGAAGATGACTGACGGAGAGGCGTAGCATGGTCTTGCGGCCACGAAACAGGCCGCTTCGAGTCGTGTCATACACGTCCGCTTGGCCCTTGTAAAACTGTGAACGCAATGAGAGAGCGGACAAGGAGGCGGATGGGAGAGAACGGACCTCGTCTAGACGCGTGCGCTGATCCGTCGCACCGAGTGGGCGTACTAGGAAGCAACGCCATACAAACTTGAGCTGAGGCACAATCACGTCGCCAAGGGCGAGGGCGATAGTGAGGCCCAGTGAGAACTGGGTATGTTGAGTCGTGTTCTCGTATGTTACCATATGTATCTAGCAATGTTTATCTGCTGGGATCTGCACATGTATGATTGAAGCAGTTCCGGCACTATCAACTTGAATGCTTCGCTTACCTACATCGGACAGTTCATCTACACACCTAGCCGAACAAAAAGGCTCGAAATAGTCCCCATTTAGAAAGATTCCAAGTAGAAATTCCATCGGCTCGAGTGTCCGCTACGTTGGTTATGTTAGCGTTTACATATGCAATCAATCGCGCGATTATCATTATCAGACGCTGAAAAAGACTCCTGATATGATCAAAATTTCGCATAGATAACAAGGCTATCCGATCTACAAGTTATCACCAAGCAAAGACCGTCCGCGCTGTACTACCGTCTGGACGAATGAACTGTATAGTGGACTGGATGAAATAGACGTAAAAATTGCCTTCATCTTCACATAGACGGGGGCATACTTTTCGACAACGAAGTCCAAAGGAGTAAAGATCCCCCGGGCATGCTGCTCGAGAGCCCAATGATAGGTTGTGGCAGCCAACGCGGATGTCACCACGAGATCTCCTGCAAGGTTGACATGCTCCTGGAGGCCTTCTAGAAATAAAGCGTCCGACACCAGATTCACTATTTGACTTGAGACCATTGTACTCCCCGAGTCCGGGTCCAGAGGGCGCTGAAAAGAAGTTGGCAATCAGCGGTGGCCCGAAAATAGATCCAGCACACTGTTACCTGAGCGTCCGCGCTCAAAAACGCAAAGTCTTGGAGTAAGCGGCTCACCTCCTCGCGTTTCCATTCGGCCTCGCTGAGGCCGTTCTCGGCGGCCGTGGCTTCCCGGAGGTTGAAAGCATCCTGTACGCAATGTGCGGCATAGTCCTTGAACACGGATCGAACGTATGAAGCAGTATTGCTGAGTTTTCTAATGTTTCCTTCGTTGGTTTGGATCCAGTCTTGGGCGGTCACTAGAGTACCTGTCATGAGCTGACAGGATGGTGTAAACGTCGGAATACACTTACTTTGATTTTTTATGACTTCAGATGCAGCCAACGTCAGCAAAGATAGTAGATTGGGTCTGGCTGGCATAGCGTCCGTATTCAACACGTATCGCTTCGTTGCATCGCGCGCATGATTTAATATGCTCCTGCTGAGGATCGTTGGAGGGATTTGGGGCGTATGAGTCATGGCAGGGAATGTGACGACTGGTGTTGCTGCTGATGGTCCGGGTTCGGAACTGGTGGGTGCGGCCGGCCGCATCGCGGGTCCAGAAGGCATGGCGAGTGGGTTAGGGGGTGGTGGCAATCGCGGATTTCCGCCACTCCGCTTGCGGACGTCACGAAAGGAACCCTCGATGACCTAGTAACGGATTATTCCTAGTGGCGTAGTGTACAGGAATAGTACTTACCCTTATTACGCCCGTGGAGAATTCAGCTCCACGCACTAGTTCTCCAGGTCGAAGTTTCGTTAGCCCGGCATTCTCAGCGATGGTAGCTCGGAGCTCAGCATACGGAGCAATCGTTGGTTGCGCTGAATTGGCGTTGATCTGCCTGGTATGGGGATTCGGGTAGGGTGCTCCCCTGAACGTCAGTGGACGCCTCTGGTGCAGAACTGCCACGTCCATCCCGGTGATGAATGCATGGTCGGTGGGGTGGGTATCGTGGTACCTGGGGGTTATGCAGATCGAAGGTGACTGATCATTGGCATCTAGAACTGAAAGGAACGTCTCAGATGGCGTCAGTTCCCGGGACACTTGAATGGATACATTACCAGTGGGATGGAAGGGGTAGTTCGAGGTAGGACCAAGGAACGTGTCGACAGCGCTGGGGACTGGGTAAATCGAACCGGGACCCGAGAATGTGCTGGGACCTGAGAATGCGCTGGGACTAGGGAATGCGCTGAAACCTGGGAATGCGTTGGAACCCGGGAATGTGCTGGGACCTGCCAGTGGCCCGGGGAATGCGCTGGGATAGTGAGCCTCGAGTTGTTGTGGCTGCATCGCTTGTGAGGACATTCTGGATGATGGAACAATGGGTCGTTCTCCGACATTATCGAGCTGGTGTATGATAGGGTGTCCTGCAGCGTTCAAGCCAGAGCTCTCAGGATATTTTCGAGCAGACTGGCCATACGTTACATTCATTAAAATCGATCTACGTGATCCCGAGTAAACGGACCTACTTTCGATTTCTTTCCCCTTGCATTCGTCGACATTGGAGCAACTGAGACGCTGTAATCAGAGAGGATGGGCGAGTGCAGGGGTCGGTCAAGAATGGAGTGTATTTGGTTTCGGGTACAACTATTACAAGAACACAGCAATGGCGGCGGAAAACTACATGAGTGGACGGACGAACTGGTTCGAGGGATCAAGGTCATATCTGATCAGCTTCTAAACTAAATTGTGTACCCTGGGACTCACTGTAAACGCGTGTTTGAAGCCTGGGCTCGGCTAAGTGGTGATATCATCTTCCACGCTGCTTGCGCATTCATCGGACCCAGGGGCCACCTGGGCCAGCCCAGTGCACAAAGCATAGCCTTCTAACTGATTCAGTTGCTCTTCGCATGTCGAGAATGCTGACATATCTTCTTCATACGCTTGGTGGAGAAAATTAATGTCATCGTCCAGCTCAGAACTACTCCTCGAAGACAGCAATCGTTCGAAGAATTCTGCCTCCTCTGAAGCCTCCGCGTACGACGCTTTGCAATCCTTTTCCACTGCTCTAAGGAGCTCCATGTGTCTCTCCGCTTCTTCAAGCTCCCAACCCAACGTGAGAATACGGTGGCGGCGTGTTTCTCTCGTGGCATGTTTAGCATAGATGACTTTCTGGATAACATCGTCCGACATGGCTCTCAGGCCATGGATAAGGGTTTCCTTACCCTAAAGCAATGTAATATGATGTACATGAGCGTAAAGGCTGTGGATGGGTACTGACCATCTTGACATCTTTCAGTTTGATGTCATCGCGAGATGCTCTGCCCGTAGACTTGCCCATCCAACGAAGCTCCAATGGCGCGAGTTCAGCGGGCTTTGGGTAGGGCGAGAACTTGACAAGACGGCTTGGTGTGAGCCGGCCAGCAGACTTTGTGCTGGGGGATTTAGGGGACGTGATGTCCCCTGTGTGATGGTGAGCCGGAGAGCTTGGCGGAGGGGTTATACGTGAAAATACATTCATGTTTGATGTGTACAATAGGATGGGTGTAGAGGGGAGGGAACGGAAAGAGTGCTAGTCGGAGCCTGAAACACTTAGAAGAATTTTGCTTTGTTTCTGTCATCGCGGATACATCGCTGCAGCCAGCTGGGCTATGGAGGGCCTCCCTCAGGCTGAAGACTTCGAAATATTCGAAGTGAACAACACACGAAGGTTAGTTACTGAGAATACTCTCATATGTACTTACATTTATTCAACTAAAAGGTGCCAACGCATCACTTGTCCTAACGCTTCGTGCAACCGCGAGTTTGTATCCATTCGCTCGATCACCGAGCATCTGAACAGCCCGGAGTCGCTCTGTTCCAGAGACTTGTCTCAAGAGCAGGCTCACCTACGATTACCCCCTTCTTTGCGGCAACCTCAGATCGATACCATGGCGGATACGCACTGCCAGCGGACTGCTCAGTACCATGCTCTATCAGGCGCAACTTACGGAAAATCGAAAAATCTTCTTCAGCAAATGGAGGATGATCCAAATCAGAAGTACCGCGTGCACAACGCCTATTACCCGTTTGCTGGAGCAGCCGAGTGGTCCCTCGCTAAATTTCTTGCTGAGAATCTAACGCAAGCCCAAATCAACCGGTTTCTGAAACTACGTTGGGTACTTCCTTAAACTGCCTTCATCACCGCATTACTGATCAGGACTGATTGACATACATAGTTCCGTGAAAACGCAAAGCCGTCCTTCTCATCAGCCGAGCAGTTGCTCGGTTGGATCGATGTCCTCCCAACCGCTTCAACTTGGCAGACGGTCCAATTAGAGATCCAGGGCTATCCCACCACGACACCTATTCAACTGATCTGGCGCGATGGCCTCGAGACCGTCAGGAGCATCGTATCCAATCCGGTTTTTGCGAATAATGTCACTTTCGATCCCATCAAAATTCAGCAGAATGGCGTGCGAGAGTACGGAGAGTGGTTTACGTCCCAGGAGGCATTTAGTATACAGGTTCGTCTTGCTTTCAATACTGCTGGCGTATCAGATACTAATTTTGAGCCTCAGGACCAACTCCCTGCCGGTGCAAGCATTGTGCCGATTATCGCCGCATCTGACAAGACACCTGTGACTCGACATACTGGAGGGCTGGAGATGCACCCTCTCTTCATCACGATAGGCAACATCGATTCCGACGTTCGTATGAAAGCCACCTCCCACGCATGGCAGTGCGTTGCGTTCATACCCACGCCCAAGTTCGAAACACATCCCGACTACCAAACTATCCTCCAAACCCGCCTTTGGCACAAATGTGTCGACCTTGTATTCGCAAACCTGAAGAACGCTGCTCGCCATGGCGATTTTATGGTGGATCCTTCTGGCGATATTCGACACTGCTTCACGCCACTCGTCGCCTGGACAGCGGACCTACCTGAACAACTGATGATCGCTTGCGTTTCCAAGAACGCATCCCCTGTCACCGAAGCGTCTATCAAGCAATTTGGTGATGGGAAGCACCATGCACCGCGCGCTGGTGAGAAGACTCTGGAACGAATTTTCGACACTGCTCAGGATGTAGACCCATGGAACCTCGATCGTTTCCAAAAGCGCGCCAAGGCCCTACTTCTGTTAGGAGTTCACCTCCCTTTCTGGCGCGACTACTTGCTGTCCAACCCCGCCATATTCCTTGTCCCGGAAGTCCTTCACACACTCCACAAGCTCTTCTTCGATCACATCCTCGCGTGGTGTAAGGAGGTATTGGGAAAGGACGAATTAGACTTCCGTTTCAAATCTGCTCATAAGCGCGTCAGCATGCGACAGTTTTCTGGTGGAGTCTCGCACGTCCAGCAAATGACGGGGCGCGAGCATCGTGACATTCAACGGAAGATTGTCCCTATCTTAGCAGGTGCAGCCCCTCCGGATTTCGTCGCAGCTGTTCGCTGCATGATCGATTTCATCTACCAAGCTCAAAGCCCAGTGCACAGTGATACCACCATCGCATCTATGGAAGCCGCTCTCGACGAATTCCACGCTCGTAAAACTGCTATCATTGAAGCCGGAGCTAGGAAGGGAAAATCGGGAATCAAGACTGACTTCTACATTCCCAAGCTCGAGCTCTTACAATCATTCGCAGATGCGATCAGGAACTCTGGCGCAATCATTCAGTATACTGCAGATGTCAGCGAACGCCTTCTTATCACGCATTGCAAACAACCTTTTCTGCGAACGAACAAACACGCGAAGGATTTTTCTGAACAGATTGTCCGATTTTTGGATCGTGATCTCAAATTGCGTCAGTTCGACCTTTTTACCCTCCTCGCCGAACACGGCCAGTCCTTCATCAACAATGTGGTGGCCGAAGAATATGATGAGGTTGCTTCGTCAGATCCTGCAGTAGAATGGATTTCGCGGGTCGTTCCGGATGAAGAGATGCGGTTCGAAGCTCCACGCCCTGTGCGGAACCACTTCACGAATGGTATTTTATCCAACAACCAAGCTACTGCCCTCCATGTCACCGTTGCCCCCGACAGCAAGCGGTTATCGTTGAAAGATTTGTCACAGCTCACCCACCTTCCAGATATCGAGCAAGCCATTGTCAACTACGTCACTTCACAGACATCCGATATCGCCACTTGCATGTCTTACTTTAAATCCGTCGACGTTTGGCACAAGTTCAGAGTCCAGTTACGCTCCAATTTTCGATCGTCGGTTATCATGCCCAGCCAAGTCGTTCAAGCACACCCTCCCAGCGATCTATTCCCCTACGGAAATTGCGATGTCGTGCTACTTGATTCGTCGGGTCAATATCAAAACTGTACGTACTCTAGTCTTGTCTCTATTCATTGAACTGAGGTTCAGACTCGGAAGCGCCGTGCGCTATTGCTCAGGTACGGACGATCTTCAAACCACACTTAACACCGTCCATGATGCAAGACCTCCGATTCAACTTCCTGCTTACGCCGTTGCTGTACGTTCAATATTTCAAGGTGTGCCAGACACCTGATGAAGACCCATCGACTCGAATGTGGATGGTCGAGAGGTGTGTTATTGAGACAGAGCGGGGGGCTGTACGCCTCGGGGAGGTCATTCCTTTCACATGCGTTTCACATGCAGCCGAGTTGGTTGCGGTGTACGGAGAGAAAGCAAGACGCGAGATTTCGTCGTACACATCTCAAGAGTTATATTCTCGTTTTTATCTCAATCACTACGCTGATAAGGAGGTATATAACGTACTGCATGGGAAGGTTGACGAGGACTTTTTTCACTGTCCTGTGGTTTCGTAGTTAGTCTATATCAATGTGCCTCATCCTAGCTGATCGGTTACTGATGCCGGAGTCAGGCTTGATAAAAATCAATTGTAGTGTTATCACAAATCTACTGATCATCTACATGCGGCCATGCCGTAGGCACTCGCATCTCCACCAATGGGGGGCGTTCGTTTATTGCACGTAAGCTGCTGTAAGTCGCTAGATTCTGCCGGTCGCCTGTTTCATTTCAGACGGTTTGCAGATGTGGGTGTTCGTGCTTTTTTGTGGCGTTCCTCATGTGTTAACTCAATTCAAACTTTAAATAATTTTCAACCTTTGCCGCCGCCTCTACACCCCGCCTTACATATGGTTCCCTGACAATATATAGCTGGGCCTGTCAGGCCATCCTCTTCCTTCTCATCCGCTGGCACTGATGCAGCACCCCTCCCTCCAGAACGTCCGCATCCGCTCAACTAGAGATGCCCTCCAGGTCTTTTATGCCGTCGCTCGCAGCCTCATACCCCTCATAACACGCCGCCTCGATGCAAAGGAGCGTCGCTCCATCGTCCCCGGCAACGTATATGTCTGGGAGGAGCGCAGCGCCAACTCAGATGCAACCAGTCTGGGTATGAAGCGATGGTCTGTCGCCCCTCACCGTCTCCTCGCTCCCTTCTCATCTCCTACAGGACGGATGGCATCGGCTGGGGCCCTAGCCAGGTTCGTGACGTAGGTCTCGTGACCATTCATTCTCTCTCTCATTCAATCGTCTTAGGACTTTCTTTTCTACCACCAGAAGGAGTGCGACGTGAGTGGTGATCCAACCAGCGCCTCTACCCCTTGGGCGCAAATGATTAGGTCAGTCAACCACTTGGTCGCCCCCCTATTGTCGACATAACCTAATCTGATCACCTCCATTATATGAACACTGTCACATATACAGCATGTACCCCTCACCTCGAGCGCGCGCAGTCGGCGAATCTGAATGCCTAATAAAGCAAACTTATAGTGTGCGCGTTTCTTTACCCGATGACCGCCTACGAGGCATCTTCAGAAAGTGGCACCTCAGTACGTGTTTCATGGCAATCTCCGCCGTCAGACGGCCAATCTTCCTCTTTGATAGCAGCATACTTTAGCGAACAAAGACTTGGTCAACTTGACACGATCGATGATGTCCAAGGGATCGGTGACGTCCCCGTCCCGGATGGATGGTTCCATCATGGCAAATCCCGGAGAGATAACGATCTCCCAAAGTCCGTCGTGGCAAAGTGCATACCACAAGCGCCAATGGAAGGTGTCATCTCGACCTCGGACTCTGTTCAGCCTTCTTTCTACCCATCCCAATTCCCCGCACCCATCTACACCCAGTTCCCCATGTCGGCCAATGCTTCTCAATTGGAGCTGTCAGAAGCTCCGGGCGCGCGGGAAACTACCCCCTCTCTACCGCCATCGGTAGAACACCCTCATTACACCTCAAGTGGCATCCGCCAAACTACGTGCTCGGGACCTAATTTGATTGCTGGCAGAGATCACGCACGGTTTCGAGATAGCTACGCTGGGCACGCGTCGTTCAACTGCCCCTCGCCCCCCTCGTCATCATCATCCATGCTGGTGACCCCGAGTCCAAGAATACATCCTGTTCACTTGCCGGAAAAGCTTGTGCCCCTCGATTATCTCCAAAACATCTCACGCCTGCGACGGGATCCCATCGACGAGCAATTCCTGCAGCGCTTCTCCATGACTTAAACCACCTTGTTGTACATTCTAGACTGGACCCCTCATATTTGTTCTGTAGTATTACTGCGAATGTATACATGAATGTGAAAGAAATGGTACTAGGGTTTCCATATACATGATGTGTGATTAGTGCTATGCCAGCCCGGCCTGAATGTGCCCCGATTCGTGAGCTCGCCCGGGAGCCTATGCATTTTTTTTGCACATACAAAGGTGAGTCGTGGCGTAACTAAGAGGGAGCTGTAGCGGGCTCGCACGAACCGGGAGTCGTTGCTAGCTCGAGTTGTGCGAGACTCGTTTCGCGAGAGCGTATCTAGTGAATCGGAGAAAAGGCTTGCTTTAATTAGCAAGGGCTATGAGAGACTAAAAGGGAAAGGAAAGAGAGAAGGGATAAAATTACAAGGAAAAGTTCAAGGGCGTGTACATCACAAAAATAGCAGAAATGTGAGATTGCCTAATATGGCTGAGATCCCTCGGACCACGTGAGAAGAGTCAGTCGCGACTTCTCACGGGGTGTCATAGAGTCCGAGCCTCCGCACCCCTTAATGTATTGCAATATCGTAGTCGCCCCATGTAACCAAAGCTCTGACAACATAAAATATTGCCTTCTCGCAGATGATGTGAAACTCGAAACTCCTCACGACCATAGTGTAATTAAAGTGAACCATACCCATCCTGAGCCCATATTTCTTTGTCAAGTTCCTCTCCATCGCCTGCAACAACAGGGTCATCCTCTTCGCCCTTGCTCTCATCCGACTTTGAATTAGTGAGCTCCTCTCCCTCTTCGCCCATCCCTTCACCCATCCCAATTCTGTTGTCCCACTCGGGTTTGTCACCATCCTCCGAGTCCTCAGGTTGGAGCTCATTGCTGACATCTTCCTTCTCCAGCGGCGGTTTGCGTCCCTCATGCTGCAAGAAGTCATCCCACTCGCGGGTGACCCTGTGGCCAATCCCTCCACCTCGGAAACGCATAAAGATGTCTCTGTCTACAAAACTGGAACAGAATTAGTATATGTAGCACATGTAAACACGAACTTACATGTTAACATAGTAGAAGCACCAATCATTCGAGTTGTCGGTTTCGGTCACCCCCTGTTCTCGCCGCACGAATGATGGCCCCAATAGTTCCTCAGTATGGCCTAATCCGAATGCAGGTATAAGGTGGACCCCGTGGATGACAGAGTCTGGGTCGACGAACCCAAAGGCGTCAGCTAGGCTATCTTGGTCAAAGAACTGGAGGCGGGGTAATCGCTTGGCGTCCCACCCGGAGTTGAAGTTTGAATTGCATCAGAACCAACGGACAAACAAGACGTCCATCCATTTTGGGTTGGAATATGGAGACGAGGTGTCCTTGCAATGTTGTACCATGATGTGGAAGATGAGACAAACGCGAGCGTACCAATATGGGTGCGAGTGTTCGTCTTCTTGTGAAAGCAACATGATGTCAGGATGTGAATGAGGGCCGATTGAATCTTGTTCCCGCCGAAGGTCATAGGTCGTGTAATTGATTCGTACATAGGCGTGCTTGAACATTTTGTTGTTCACTATGAGCACACAGAGCCGGTCCTTGTCGGAGAAGTCGTATTCATCACTGTTGTAAGCAAAGCCCCGTAGACGAGCCAGTAAATGGTCCTTGAGGCGTGGAAGAAAGTCCTACACCAAGGTCAATCGAGTAGCCTAAGAGTTTTGAAACATTGAACGTACATTGACTGCGGGATCATCTCCAAGGTCACTCAACCATTCGGTGAGGTAGTGGCTTTGCCGTGTAGATGCAGCAATATGGAAATGGTCTGTTGGAGATGTACGGAGGAGTGGGGGACGCATTGGCTCAGAGGACGCTTCCATGGCCAGGAGGGAATCCTGTGCGCTGTCCACCTGTGCGATGAACCATTCAATTGCCTCTTGGTGGGCAAGGCTAGTGTTCCGCATATCCTTCTTCTTCCCCGAATGGGGAAACCAATGTTTTACGTGGCAGTGCTTGAGTTCACCCTGTGCTCCAAAATTAGTACACATTGCGGATTACGAGGGAAGAAATATCACCCTTTGGGTGGAAAAACTGTCTGTTGTCCCGTATTGTCGAATCATGTCTGGGTAGTCACCCAAAGCATGGTGTTGGTAAGTCGAAAGGTTGAGTCTCTTTATCTTGGGCATGGAGGTGGCTATGCGATCATGCCCGGTTGCACGTTGAGGGTCCTTGGCGATGAGTGCTGCATGTCTTCGAGCACGAGAAGCTGATTCTTGAGGTAGCTCTGTAGTTTGATATGTAGCACAGGTTGTCGCTTGAAATGTCTGTACTGAGTGACTAAGGTGAGCGGTTGTCGTGTCAAAGAATAAAAGTGTATTGTCTGTATGAATTCGAGTTAGGTTAGGGGGCCGAGCAGGTTAGGGGGCCGAGCACTGCGAGGGGGGTAGTACTTAGAGGATGGGTGCCAGGTAGGTTATAGGCATTGATCCCACAAGTATCAACTGCCACCTATTTCGTCATGAGACTCATCAGACCTCTGGCGACGATATGAAAAGATTCGTGCTAAAACACCTATTTATAGGGGTATTCTTGCACATGGACCAACTGAAAAACATAGGTGTAAAAGGGAAATCTATTAGCGAGCACCCTAAACCAATGGTGCATTGGTTTGATGACTTTATTTTGTGATTTGGACACCCTTCCTGTTGTCCAATCATCATGATTCCTTTTTTGCATGAAAGTACACTTTCCAATGGTCATGTGACACTCCGCATATATGACCTTATATGGTAATCAGCAGTCCCAATAAAATCAGCAATATATGTGACCACACAATACAAAATCTACAATTGCGGACTACTGCAGAGCATCAGGCCGTCAACCCGGTCTGGAACATTTGTACATCACATTGGCCGACAACCCTTCCACTGACACCCCCCAGACATCTTGCATCCTTTGTTTGCTATTGATACATCTAAGATATTTGTAAAACATATAATTGCGGACCAATTCAATATGTAACACCCCTATGTTATGTTATCCTAATAATACCATAGTACCCCCAATAACACATCCCCGGCCATAGCCGAGATCGACCACGATCCTGCATTACTATGAATATATTCCTCTTTTTCAAACTGCCTTTAGAGATTATATAATTGCAGAGCATCGCGCCAAGCCGCGGACAGTGTTTGGAGGCAAATCTGTCCGGATATTGGTCCTGAACAACTTTCCCTTGACACATTATGGTCATTCCTGGGTTCTGTGGTTGTTTCTAATATTGTGTTTTCCTCTAGACTTTCCTGATGCTGAGTTGTTTCCTTATTGGGTATGCTTTGTCAGCCAAGTGCGTCGCGCCTTGTGACTGATCACAATAGTAGTATAGTATGCTGTTATCCGTTGGTTAAATTAGGTTAGGTTTAGAGGGGGGGCCCCCCCGAGCGAAGTAAGGGTGGGGGGGGCAAAGCCCCTGTTAGCTTAGTTTGGTTAGCTATTAGGGTTAGGCACTATAAATGAACGCCCAAATGAGGCTTTAGCGTGCCCATCCGCAGTGGGGTGGGACCCCCCTTGGATGCCCCCGGAGTGGTGGGTCCTCTTCAGGCAACCCTTGTGACAGCCGGTGGTAGTAGCTTTTCGGCGCGGGCCGTGGCCACTGGCCAGTAGTAGTGATCAGTATTATATTTGTTGCGGTACTAGTATAACAGACTGTCCCGTGGACAAGCTTGATAGGCAACATCGTTCTATATAAATATAACTACATATTTCTCTCTGCAACCTTTGTAGTTGTATTGGACTTTCCTGAGTTGTAGCTTAGATTGCCTCTCTATTAGCTCTAAGTTCTAACTCACTTCCCTCTTGGGTTGTGTGATTACTAGTGATCAGTAAGCGTCTGCTGCTGGACATCACACGGTACCACGGAAAACTCTGCGAGGGACTGTCATTCCGTAGATATACACCGGCATGTTTTTCTGGTCATTTCTGATGGTTGCATTGGACTTTGTTGGGTCATTGCAAGTGTTGTCTCGTAGCAAGGTACTTTCCAGTTTGGATATGGTGCCCAGTAGTGATCAGTTCATCCTTTTCTGTTCCTGCGCGTCTTCTCTCATGTCTGTCTCATTTCTCCGGTTTCTATTCTGCCATGTCCCCTGACCGTCATTTTCTTTCCATAGACCGTCTTCGAGGAGTTTGAAGCTCCCAATGTTAGGCACAATCCCCCCTACGTCTGGCATTGGCTGCTACAGCAAAGCCAAGCACGCAACGCACTCGTTGCGCCGTTCCTACCATCTCGTCTCCTATCACTACGGTCACCTTTTCCATAGCTTCTGCTCCTACAATCATCCTCCACGCCTCAAGATTCACTCGACGCTTTCATATCGCCACCACTATTGCTCGTCGCCCCTACGGCCTTCCTGGTCGCTCTCTGGATCATCCGTCACCCCAGCCTCGTCTCCTAGGTGTGCACATGCCAATCATCCGTTGTCACACTCGCTTGTTTCGACTCCTGGCGTGGATCGCATGCATTTCCCGTTGACCGTCATGTTCTCAGAGTATTCCAAGCCTCAGCTTTGACCCTGTCTCGAGCTGTCTACAAGGCGAGCTCCAGCAAAGTCGTGAGACTGGTTCTAAGGTGCACTCGTTGACCACCGCGATGAATGACATCCACGACACCTTCGATGGTGCAATAGTGAGTTACCACTTTGGCGGTCACCATTCCACTGACGACTTCTCTCGCAGCTGCCCAACATTCCCATTCCCTCCCAACTTCCCCCCTGTTCTCACTCTACAACCACAACCAGCACACAAGCTCGCCCAACCCTCCGATTTCGGCCACCGCTCCCAGCTAAGGCATCAAGACCGAGCAGCTTCACTACACGAACTCATGGACGGACAGAAATGCGAGCTTGAGATCTCCCGACATGCCGTCCCTCCCGTGCAACCTCGCTTTTGCCACTGCACTGTCCTTTCCTCCCAATGGTTGTCGTGTGGTTTTGATACTTGTTTTTTTTTGCACTTTACTACTTATTTAACTTGGTTCAATACAACGCTAAGTATATGTGATGTTTGCTGATGCAGTTGAATTGTTGGCGCGAGCCATATGTAGGGCCTTGGTCCGGGCCGGGGTGAATACAATAGATTGCTTCAAGCTGGGCCAACATTGTACAAACACCACATGCCGCGGGTACCGCTGCCTGGTCGCTTCCTATCCGTCTCCTGCGCCTGATTGCAAATTGCCGCGGGCAACTGTGAGGGGCAAATTTGTTCTATATACATCCATATATAGGTTCCTGTTGCCACTCTCTATAGTTGTGTTGGACCTTCTTCGGTTGTAGGCTAAATCATTCCGGTAGTTCTAACCACTGGCAGTGGTACTTCCTTTTTGGGATGTCATTGCTGGTTATCAGTATCTGCTCCCGCGCTCGACCCCACACTCCCACGGACACCTGTGAGGGGCAAAGTTGTTCTATATACATACGAGTATATGCTCCCATTTCCACTCTCTATGTTTTGGTTGGACCTTCTTCGGTTGTAGGCTAAATCATTCCTGTATGAGTACTAACCAGTGGTACTTCCTTTTTGGGATTTCATCGTTGGTTATCAGTATCTGCTCCCGCGCCTGACTGCACACTCCTGCGGACACCTATGAGGGGCAAAGTTGTTCTATATACATCCAAATATATGTTCCCATTGCCACTTTGTATGGTTGTGTTGGACCTTCTTCGGTTGTAGGCTAAATCATTCCTGTACGAGTGCTAACCAGCGGTACTTCCTTTTTGGGATTTCATCATTGGTTATCAGTATCTGCTCCCGCACCTGACTGCACACTCCTGCGGACACCTGTGAGGGGCAAAGTTGTTCTATATATATCCAAATATATGTTCCCATTGCCACTCTGTATGGTTGTGTTGGACCTTCTTCGGTTGTAGGCTTGTACGAGTGCTAACCAGCAGTACTTCCTTTTTGGGATTTCATCGCTGGTTATCAGTATCTGCTCCCACGCCTGACTGCA
>JBBPRK010000652.1:0-19377 GCA_038093075.1 Boletus patriciae
TCAAGTAGAGGGATCTACTTAAATTACTTATGTGTCATTCTGTGCTCAAGCTGGCTAAGTACGAAATAAGTGTCGTTAAGTGTACATAAGCAATGTGCTGATTTCCTGATGACTTGTAGCCTCGACACCATCCGTTTTGGGGTACCCTCAGCTAGCCTCAGGATCTCCCAATTCCCAGTCTCCTTCAGGCGTAGCCCTTGCGCTTCCTAAAACGGAACGTCGGGTTTCGAGAGCATCAATAGGAAATTGTATAAATATAAACGAATATAAATGTCAAATCTCCTGCCAAACGGTGACTCGGAACGGTGAACGGGAACTGGTCCCCAAAAACCTGCTTTCCCAGTTTGCCGCACCATGTTCCAGACATTCCAACATCCCGTGTACTCCATGCTTGTAACTTCCTGGCGATACGACTGTTGTCTACATTGATGGCGGATCATTTGTCGCTAGATCTATGCGACGTATAGATTCCTAGCCAGACCGTCACGGTACTATGAGCGCGGGGAGCACGGTGTGCGCAAGAAAGCCTTTTTGGTTTCTATCGACGCTTCCGCTCTTCAGCCCAGTACCATGACATCATCTGTGACGGTATAAGAAACAAAGCGTAGAGTACTAGGAGATCCTGTTGGAACACTGGCACGGTGGTCTGCCGTCACTACATGACATCATATAATACCATTACTTTATCACATGTTTTAGCTTCTGGGGGTATATAAACCCCCTTCCCTCGTAGGTTATCGTCGTCGTCTCCACCCATCTCCATACATTCTCAGTCTCTAGATCTGATCCACTTGTGGTCGGCAATCTCCGTTTATTCCAGTTGCGTGTCACTGTCAGCCACTACACTTATGCACCTGCCGCTATTGCAACTTCCACTCTCGTCGAATGGCCCCCCCCCTGAATACGGATGGGCGGAGCGAGACATGTCCGTATCATCGACGACCACTGCATTCAAAACTAGGATAGATGGACGGGACACGTTCCATGGTGAACCTTGCTGTGTTGTCTGTGGGGTTGGTGGTCATGGCTCACTCGAGCACTGTCACATTTCCGTGGAATCAGAGCCACACGTCATAAGTTGAAATTTATTTTTGAGTGATCCTGAGGCTGATGTCAGACGTAGTGGGATGGTCTGAGACGCCGTAATTGGATCCCGTCGGCGGCTAAGGCGTGTCCCCAGCACGAACCACGCAATGGGATTCTCATGTGTAGGACCCATCATTCCTTGTTTGATTGTTATTATTTCTTCATACGTTATGTCCATGATGTGAGTTCGACTTCATCAATATTGGGCCAGATAGTGATGGCATTCGTGAACAGAGCCGCAAATATGTGTTCGTCAACTACTCTGATCACAGGGCGCTCCGGCAGTTCCATGGGAAAGCTATCGCCCTTCGCATTGAAAGTCGTTATGCGCCTTTCCCTTCGCTGTTTATCATCCACGAGATGCGCGTCCGCGGATTCCATCCATTCCAACCCATTTCTGTGGCTGTGCCCGATGTTATCGCCTGGCAAGACTGGACCCTGGCTGACAACGTGTTCAACGAAGGCGGCAATAACCTACCTGTCCGATCACAGCCCCAGCACGCGACGACGAGCACAAGTGGAGCTGCAGCCACTGGCCAGCAGGCTGGTGGAAAAACTCTAGCGCCACTCGATGCGGATGTTATCGCTGAGATACTCGCGGCGACACGTGCCATGCCATCATGGAAGGCGTGCCAGATCGAAGGCACAAATTGGAGTGGCACGGGAGAGGAGAACATTCAGACATACATTTCGACTATCGGTGTACCAGATCAGGATGATTGATATCTGCCCTGTAAACTCTTGATGTTTACACGTTTTTCTGCCCACTCATTGTCCCTTTTTTCTCGTATTTGTAGTACTTTTTTCTTTGTGAAGAATGTGAATGGCTGTGTACCCTCCGCCTCGTGCCAGTGTACTACCACTATTCAAGTTGGACAGTCTGATGGCCAAAGAGATCACCTACTCTTCTGCGATCCGCACCGGTCGTCTCCGCGTCGGAGACCGTACGCGACAGAGACCCACGATCCGGCCCCGCGCCCGCTATGGTGTCCCACATCATGGCCGTCCCCGTCAGAGCGACACGCAGCCTACCCCTTACGGGACTCGCCGTCTTCCGCTTGAAGGGCCCGTGCGAAATCAAGCGGAAACGAGAGAGCAGCAGAGGTGGTGGACGTCATTTCATGCGAACGACTGACATGGAACGCAGAATGAAAACCAAGGTGAAAGAAGATGAAACACGAGGACGACATACCATTCCAGTTCGCCGCTACAACACACCTCCATAGATTTCCGAGCGCTTCGCCCGCTTGTGAGAGGGGCATCTTAACACTCTGGATATGGACGAGGTAACGGCGCCGACTTCGGGAGAGAGGTTGGCGGAGACGAAGGCGACGAAGGCAATGACGAGGATGCTCCCCAAAGGCGATGGATGGAGCCGGTGTAGTAGGACACAGAGTCCCGGAACCAGAAAAATCGAAGCGCCAATCGTCCATCCCCCTTTGGTCCCCGGCGCCTTGCCCCCAATCGGGGGCCGTACTCCCATCTTGACGACGTGGAAAATTTCAAGGAGCTCCTGGACAAGCGCCGGTCCTGGCGCGCGGGTGCCGCCGAGAGCGCATGCAATTCCAGCGCATCGGAACTCGCTGTTATGCATTACACAGCTGACCCGTTGCGGCATCAACGAGGACGGGTGGACACGAGATTGGAGATCTCGTGAATAGCGATATCGATAGCGGCGATTGTCTCGCCCGGAGTGGTATGATTTTCTCGCAGTCCTGTAAAACACTGTTGATGCATGGTCCTATTGGAGATACGTGCGTCGCAATTCTTCGTCCGGGGCATTCTCGATGAGTGAAGGCATGCGGATGAGAGCATTGTTCGCTTCACCATATACTTCTTTTCGTATATCCGATGCGATGACGGATCCAGCTTGGTCACCTGCGTATAGGAATGATGAGTTAGTAAACCACTGTCGATTGCGACACAGCGCACATACTTCATTCGCATCCGTCAGGGCGTCTTCCCACAACCCTTTTGAAGCTTGTGCCCTACTCCGTTTCACAAGTATGTCTATTGGGTTTGAAGGATTGAGAGACAATTCAGACGTGTACCGTGCAGTCGCTTGCCGTGCTCCCACAGCTGAGTGCCGCGTCCCCGTGAGCATCTTGAGTTGTTCTTGAGCTCTGAAAATACACGTTATTCGTGTCCACCGATTTGCGTGTCGATACTCGAGATTGCCATCTCATATTTCTTAGTCATGAATAAGATGGCGGCCTGGGTAGCGGATGCTCAGTTGAATGAAAAACCTGCCGTGTAAATGGATCCCTAACCTTGACGAACAACAGTTGCTCTCGTGGGGATTACAGTTTCCGAACGCGAGGTCGAATACCTGCAGCACTTTCTTGGGTTCAGCCTTTCCGAGTTGTGCAAGAACCTTGGCAACACAATCCATGGCTGACGGCTAAATGACGATAGACTTGACGTGTCAATGAGTGGACATAAGTACACAGATTCGGAGGGGATGCAAAACTACAACTATCGTGTTGGCGTCCTCATACGCCGAACTCCGGGTTTCCGAATGTACGTCCAGATGAGCCTTGTGAGCAAGGACTTGATGGGTATCGCACGAGGAAGTTTGATGACGAGTTTAGTTGTGCGGCTCGTTCTTGGTGCAGCGATACAAAGTACACAGCCACATATCGGACTGTCTTCTCACACTTGGTCCACGCGTCTTCGGTCAAATTCATCATCAACATCATGGACCCGTACACTCCCAGAGCACGTCCGGCGCGAAAGAACAACCTCACTTTATCTGCCAAGGAGTACACCAAGGTAGCCATTTGCTCTAATTAGCTCGCTGGTCGTCACCCACGCTTGATGAATGTAGATCACGGGTACAATCGCGTCCGTCAGGAGGAACAGACGACTGAGTGACGATATTGACGAAGAGATCGAACACCGTGTCCATAATTCGCGTGAAACCCGAGGAAAAGGTCCGTGTTTCGGCTGCTTTGTCCTTGGGCGCCACCATTCATGGCGAACTGCAGGTAATGAATCGTCATTCATCGCCGAGACTTCGTTTGTCCGTGCACCGCTGAATTCTCGTGTCGGTGCAACAAATCCCACTCCAAAGGGCAAGGGAAAAGAAAGAGAGGATATATTTGATCATCTCCCTATCGAGATACAGGAGGCTATCATCCTGGAGGATCTATTGTATGCGTTGATGGTGAGTGACGGGTCTCGGCCGCGACCCTGTAAGACCGACTCAAACACTGCAGGGTATTGAAGGCACGCATGTGACATACCATCCAGATTATTCGCTCGAGGATGATGATCCTCTGCAAGGGATCCGATTTGTCGTATCATCGCCGTTGGGTAAGTCCTCGCGCCTCGTAGTAACAAGATTCCGGCTCATCGTGCCATTAACGAATTTTCATTAGATCCGTCCCTCCGAGATCTAACTGAACGTGTCCTCCCGCTTGGTACATATTATACTGCCATATCAGCATTTGTTGAAAGTCGGAGCCATCTGGACTTCGGCCTCGTTAATCACGCACTCTGTGCCGCTATCCGGGACATGCTGAAGGTTCGTCGTCAAGTCTTGGAGGGGAGCCATTCTGATGGCCGCTTTGCTATGTAGGAATACCAGACCCTTCTATCGCAATTGGAACACGCGTTTAATACATCCCCACAGTTCACTCTACAGAAGCTCTGGTTCTACATCCATCCGACTGTCCACACACTTTCCTTAATCTACCAACTGGTCCTCGAGCTAGCCAACACCGACGACGACGAGGGATCCTCTCTTTCCTCCTCCTCAGCAGATGAAGAGCAAGATGCGCGAGATGAAGCTCTCGGCCTAGGTGGTGCGAAACTGAAAGCTGTGCTTTCTGAGATCACCAAATCCTCGACGGGCGCCACTGTACCTGTTAAAGGTGGAGAGGTGCTCACCGTTATCCACGAACGGATGCAAAGCATGTCCGGAGACCCCACAGCGTGCAAAGTGTACAATACATTGTTGAGCGCGGCTGGGATTCCGTATGCACACATGCTTCGTGAATGGATAACGACGGGAAGGTTACACGATCCATACGAGGAGTTTTGTGTCAAGGAGAGCAAATTTATTAGTAAGGGTATTTTGGAGGTGGATTACACAGATGAGTATTGGGAAAGGCGGTATACGGTGAGTCAGTCGCCGAGTTGGCTTGCCACTATTCATGTCTGATTCCGGTGTCTAGCTACGTGACGGTTCGACGTCGTCGTCGAAACGGCAGCATGCCGGTGTCCCACCCCCAAGGACTCCGGGTGGTAGACTGCCAGGCGGTGCATGTATTCCTCCATCACTCGAGGGGTGGAAATACAAGGTCCTTCTCGCTGGAAAATACCTAAATGTTATTCGTGAATGCGGTATAGAACTGCAGGCAAGCCAACATCAAGCGAACGAACGACAACTCTCCATGGATGACCAAAAGTAAGCCTTCTACCATGCATCTGCACTCATAACCGATTGTTCCTCAGGCTGTACAAATTTGTGGAAGACGCCTACACGCACGCCAACCATACCCTACTACAGCTTTTGCTTCGTGACCAACAACTGATTCCTCGTCTACGGTCCCTAAAACGATATTTTTTCTTGTCGCAGTCATCTTTCCTTACACACCTACTCGACCTTGCTCACACTGAGCTGAAAAAGCCCGCGAAATCGGCCAGCATCGTAAAATTGCAAAGTCTGCTCGACCTTGCGCTCACGAGTGAAGATGCGCCGTTCCGAGAGGACGTAAAAGTCAGTGTCGCCGGCACGGGGCTGTATGAATGGCTGTTGAAAGTTATCAGTGTGAGCGGAGTCATCGGAGGCGATGACGGGGAAGGTATGCCCGATGGCGCAGGGCAAGAAGATGCCAAAAAGGACCGAGAAAAAGACAAGGACGAGAAAAAGCCAATGCTAGGTAAGGCTTCGATGGACATACGCGGCCATTCGTAATCTTACACCTTGCAGCCATTGAAGCTCTCGCACTCGACTATACGGTGAAATTCCCCCTCTCCCTTGTAATCTCACGCAAGACCATCCTACGTTATCAACTAGTTTTCCGTTTCCTTCTGCACCTCAAAAGCGTCGAGCAGTCGCTCGCTTCGATGTGGATTGAGCAGAAAACAACAACATGGCGCAAATCCGTTCCTAACCATCCCGAGTTCGAGAAATGGAGACTCCGCGTACTACTGCTTCGTGCGCGAATGCTGGCATTCGTTCAACAGATATTGGCCTTCGTAACATTTGAGGTCTTGGAGCCCAATTGGCGCTCTCTCGAAGCGAAACTGGCAAAGGTGACGACGGTGGACCAGTTACTGAGGGATCATGTCGATTTTTTGGATACGTGTTTGAAGGAATGTATGTTGACGAGCGCGAAATTACTCAGGGTAGGTGAAAACTGTCTCGAATGATGTTCCTGCTGACAGACGAGTTATCCTACAGGCATATTCGCGCATGATCGTAACATGCTCGACGTTCGCGCTTTATTCATCGTCCTTCACGAAATCTGCATCACAGGCACTCTCGGCTGCTGAGTCAGGTGACGGGGATCAAGCGATGGGCAAACGTTGGGATTTCCTGAAGAAATTTGAGTCGAACTTTAACCACTGGTACGTGGCTCATGCTCGCGTTAATTGACACTCATCTTACTTTTCATTTTTCAGGTTCAAGGTAAATGTGATCTACCTCCCCGACGATTGCTATTGCTCAAGCCGATATTACAGTTTCATTTAGATTGCGTGCAGTACTATGCATCAAGCGAGAACGTCTCACTCCTCCCGCTGGTAGTCAGGTTAAGTAGTATTAAATCCATGTCATAGCGTATTGTATGCCTTGTGCCTTGTCTGGTTAATTAGGGTAGAATGCATGGCCACCTATAATGCGTGTGAATTTTTGTTTCACCGAGTTCGGCGCGCACCATAGGCTCGCCGAGATTCTTTTCCCAACGACGGTGGGAGTAGCCTGCCATGAGGGACAAAAATGTCTTCAACATCAAGAGGTGCCTGCCACGCATGGTACGCCCTGTTCCAACTTTAATCTGCAACGGCAGTACTGACTCGTGCACCAGAGCTGGTCACTTGACAACCTTTACAGCGTTTGGGCACGCGCTTTCGTAGCACAGAAACATGTAACTTTCTGCCGAACCAACCGGACCCTTTTCCAGCAACGTTGGACAGCGAAGGCGCTCATACGGGGCTACCACGGCGATTTCATCCCCGAGAAAACGTTCAAGAGATGGTATCTCCCTGCTACGCTCCCGGACGTGCGTCCCCGCCTGCAGACGAAAAGTAACACTAGCCTGGTTTTGGACGAGTTCGCCGGCCGGACGGAGCAACTCGAGCGAGCGGAACGCAGGAAAAAGGAGGAAGACGAAAAGGGCCTCGCGCCGGTTGGAAGCTTGATGATGGCCGAAGTCGAGCGACGGATAGACGTGTTCATCTTCAGGTGCTGCTTCGCGTCCAGCGTGTACGAAGCGCGGAGATTAGTGATTCACGGTCATGTCTTGCTGAATGGCAAGAAGGTACGCGCCATGCCCTTAGAGTCCCATTTGCCATATTGACATCTTCTCCGAGTAGCATTCAGACGCCAACACCCGCTTAGCTCCAGGCGACATGGTTTCCGTGGACCCTGCGGAAATCAGGTTCCTACAAGAACCGAAACCGCCCAAGGAACCGGAAGGCGACGGAAGTGAAAACGACCCTCCCGCCAGAGCGCGAGCAACGCCGTCCAAAACGCCTGACGGTCTCACGCCGTTCCACCTTCCTCCATATGCTTCTCCGTTCATTTTCCTTCCTGCATATGCCGAGGTCTCGTTCCAAACATGCTCTGCTGTCTATGTTCGCCATCCCACCGCTCGACCTGGATACAGCGAGATTCCGACACCGTACGATGCCGATGGTGAGATCGTCCGTCTTGCTTGGGAGTGGTACGCGAAGCGCCGCCCAAGGACCCGGAGCAAGAGTCAATTGCAAAGATTGCCCGAGGGTCGCGATCGTCAGATTGGTGGGATTTGAAGGACCGTCTGCGGCTTGATTGCCTTTACGCTTATGTTGATATAGTCCAGTAATATACTAGAATCTGACATTGCGTTTCAGTTTTTACAGTGCATGTCGATGCAGCGGTGTAGCACACCCTGAGATGAATGGAATCGTCCGTCGAGCTGATACATTCGCAAGCTGGCCGCATTTTGATCGAGTCTCGTGGCGCGACTATGGCGTTGACTCTTCTACTATGTATTTTGACAAGCTGCTCTCGTGTTTCTCTGTCCACCCCGGCAGGATTGTTCTCGGTATAAACAAGATACCTACATCTACAGTAATAGGCCAATCCACTTTATACGGGAACTCGACCGAGTTCCAATTCCGAACCTCATGGGGTAAAGTCACGATCTATGGATTGCGTTACCGATGAGCTCAGGTCGCAGTGGATTTTCCCGATGCTCCAACCCTCCCAGAGATCATACACCACATCCTACTCTTGCTGAGCCCTCAAGAACTCACCATGTTGTAAAGAGTGCAATTAGCTCGTACCCTTTTCTCCTTCCCGGTTTCATAGGATCCTCAGATTTGGGGTTTCTAAGCAGTGTCGTGTTATAATTTAACGATCGAACATTTCAGAGGACCGCGTATGCCGACATTGACGCCCGCTGCAATTACCTCGACCCCCTGGATCATTTTCTTGGCAGCCGACCAGGTTCCTGTACCCTTGTCCACTCAGCACCGTGGCGATTAGAATAGTGTTGGGCATTACAATCTATATGGGCTTGTTCGCTCGGACGTCATGTCGGCGAGCATAAAATTTACGTTTATCCACTTGAATTCAAGCGTCTGCGCTGCTTGAGACCCGTGCGTCGTAGGCCGGTTCTCTCGAGGGCTCAGAGCTCCGCCATTCGCAGATTGATCATTGACTCGGACGCGACGGATAGACCATCTCTTTGACAACGTCGCAACTGTCGGGGGTGAAGGTGACGTCTGCGCGCACAAGGGTTGCAGAACGTATCCACCCGAGGTGATCTGTTCGAACAACGAGACACCCGGCTCATCACGGCAGAGACTATGAGGACAGGGTATTTTCGCTGGTAAATGCTCGGTTAAGTGTGGAAAGTATTTGAACGGACATACGGTTGTTGTGGTAATGTTAACACCGGATATTCTCTGCCAGACGAGGTATGTGACCCATCAGGCTACCCCCAACACGCCCCATATCACCTTTCCTACCTTGCCGACGCCATCAGACGCCAGCCCATCCGGGTAATGCCTCCCGGGTATACCGCCCGCCCGCAAACGCGCCTCCTTGACCAATTTGTCGCCCAATTTGTCGGCGCGCGCGTCGAGAAACCCGGACATGATCGGCTCGGTGCACTCGGGATGTCCTTGGACAGTGAGCGCGTGGATGGACGTCAGAGGAACACTTAGCCTTGGCGCGTCCGAATCGAGGTCTGGAGCCGACGCGGGGTCGAATATCACCATGCCTTGGTTGGGCGTAACATCTGTCGAGCCGAGGAGATGTGCCATGGGCGGGGAGGTCGGGACGTGGTCCCTGCGCATCTGCTGGATGTCCTGTGCACAGCATCGAAACGTCGTTTACTTTATTTCGAGAGGGGTTGTGGGGCGCACGAGTTGGTCAGAGCCAAAGATGGCTTTGCCGAGGGGGGTAAGCTGGACGCTCGTCACGGGGACCTCCCAGAGGCCGTTGTTCTGCACGCAGGATCCGCCGAGGGCCCTTGCGATGATTTGGTGGCCAAAGCAGATGCCTGAACGGGAGTGGGGATGGGTAGCGGGATGAGGGTGGGGGGTTCGCTCACCGAATATCTTCAAGGACGGTTTCTCCGCAACGATGCGCGCGACGTATGCGACCAGCTTGTTAATCCACTCAACGTCTTCGTACGCGGATGCGGCTGCGAAAAGGAATCAAGGGCACGACAAGGAAGGTTGAGGGATGACGAACGAGAGCCGGTGATCAGGAGACCGTCGTACTGGGCGCTGTCGGGGGGATAGGCCATCTCTTTGACGACGTCGTAGGCGTCGAGGGTAAAGGTGACGTCTGCGCGCACCAATCAGAGACCGCCACGATATCGTTGCAGAAGTCGCCCACCCGAGGTGGTCCGTGGGAGCGACGAGGACAAGAGCTGTCTAAATATGCGACCGTAGTCGCCGTGGACGGCCTTGATGGATGGGATGACCTCGCCGCAGATCTGAGCAAGGCGAGTCTCATGGTGATACTAGTTGACTAAAAGGGAGTGCTGCGTCGGAGTGCGGCTTGTCATACGCACGTCCACCATAAGCGAAGTTGTGAATGCCCTCGTCGCGTTCGCAGTGATCGGGAAACGAGCTCGAGAGAGTCCGTACTGAATCCCGGCGGTAACGGATCGGGTCTATCTCACATGTTATCAGGGGTGCCATCGAGTATGGTGAAACAAATCGTTGAACATGATGTGGAACGACTCAAATGTTATATGGGGTGACGTCGGCTGAGGTCAGTTGGTACCTTGCGTACTGCATTTTACACAATGGTATGATGATCGTACCTTTGGCTACATATCTATATTCAACGGCCACACGAGAACGATGCTATTTTCATCCCTGGCGGGTACCAAGTGCCTAGACTTATCGTTGGACGATGTGCGAATAATATAGGCGATAGATTTAATTAAGTGGCGGAGGTGGCTACCCCCAGTCCTGACACGCAATCACCTTCTCGACGCACTGCAACATCCGTTCCTGTGCCTCGAGATCCCAGAGCACGACAGGCACTTTAATCTGGCCCGTGCCTGTGATGGCAGCCTTGATCTTCAGCGCCCTGTATTCCCTGAACGTGCCTGGTTTCAGGACGTGCACGGTCGGCGGCGCGAGCTTTCCATTGTCAAGCATTGTCGGGACGTTTTGGTTCGAACGACGGAGGGTTGCTTCGATCCGAGCTGGGGCTCGATGCGCCGAGGAGGCTTCACAAAAATCAAAATGAATGCCAGTCACCGCGAGAAAGAAGACGGTCTCACAGAGTTGGCCATCGATCTCGACGAGAAAGGCCAGCGAAGCTGGCAACTTGCGGTCGTCCACGATCAGGGTGAATTCAGTGACGGATCCGAGCACGTCCTGTGCCGAGAAGATGGCGCTTACAAGCTCCTCCTCGCTGATCAATCCACTTGGGAGGCGGACAAAGGTGCTAAATCATGCAAGAAAACCATCGTCCCAGCGTGATGGAGGTTGGATAGAAATGCGTACCCGCGACGTTCGATATAGCGTAGAATGGGACTACCGTCGATCGAGTCAAAGCCAGCGATTTCGATAACATCCCCAAGGCGGTATCACCACAAACCATCGCGGGCTGTGACTACGATTTCATACCGATGCCCAACTTTGACCTCGTGCTGTTCGAAAGTAAGCGCAACGGTACGCGTTTGGCAGGAGATGAGCGTACGGCAGGGGAAAGATTGGATGCGGTTTCCGGCCCGGTCACGTCGAGGTACTCGATAATGTCATCGCTAGTGGCTTTGAAGAGACTGAGATCGGTAGGACTGAACGCGGTCCCGATGTAGGCTTCGCTTGCGGTGAACCCCAGACTCCACATGCGGACGTCTGGGCCGAGATAGTGCTGCATCTACTACGAGGGTTGAGAGTTGAACGGGGGGGGGGGCTGCAAATCCTCGTACCTTTGGAATGATGATGGAAAATACACCGCTCGCAATACCAATGACTACGTTGAGCCCGGGCCATAACCTTTTGAGCCACCCAGGCTGTTCGGTCACTTTTCCGACGGCGCGAAGGTGGGCAGCTCGTTCTGGTCTCGCCGTGAATTTTGGCTGGTAGATGAACGAGTAAATGCGCGTGTCTTTGTAAAGAGTATGGCTTTACCTCGAGGTACTGGCGGACATGGTGTGAAAGGGTACGACTAAAGTGGGAGGAGTAAGTCCTCCAGTCGAGTGTACATAAGGCTGGAGGAAAGGCGAAAGGGTGAGCGGTGCGCGTAGCTACACCGCGAATGTCCGAAAAAGGAAATGTAGTGAACGTGGTTAAGGAAAGGTAAGTAATGTAGTATCTACGGGCTGTTCTCCAACACATGGCTCGTTCCCAATCCGGTAGCACGCCGGTCGTCGACGAGTGTATCCCACTCCTCCTCCATGTAGCGTATCATGTCCACAAACACGCTACTAAATAACGTGTTGATGGTCTCGAGCTGGGAGTCCGCGAGGGCGAACACGATGTGCATTAAAAGGAATGAACGGTAGTTGACAATGAAGCCGATCGCGATAGGGGATGTAGCTCGGGGTGCTACGGCAAATGCACCAGTGAGGGGAGTATGACATGGGGAATATACATGCCAGTGAGGGTGATGAAGAAAGGATCCTTGTCAACGTCCATGCCATGTTGCATACGAATGACGCCAGACGCCATGCCTGTAATAGGGAACCGCCCGACCGAGGTTTTCTCGTCGTCCATGACCTCGATGACCTCTTGATAGGTGAGAGAATAGACGATGCAGTTTGTGCCTCCCTGAACAGAGACAGGATTTGCGTGCTCGTCTACGTCTTGCGTCGAGGATCTCGCCGCATGGCGATACTTGGCAAAGAGTTTCGATTTCTTGCCCGAGGTCGCGCTCGAACTGGCGATAAAGTAGGGTAGTAGGCCGGGGGAGAACATATCCTTGACGTCATTTTCGCAGGAGTTGGGGGTGACGAGCTTGTTGATAAACGGTCCGTAAGAGTCATAACCTGTCAAAGGGATCGTCGACGATTCGTCGTGCGGAAGCTCTCCAGGAGCGACTCCATGTCACTCAAGTCACCGAGGGCGTCTAGCGCCGCGCAGAAATCGGTGAACACGGGAGATTCGCGTACATAACGAGTGAGTCTGTTCTTTTCGATGAGACGAAGGAGCGTGTTCTCGACGCGCTCCCTGAGTCTATCAAAGAGTTCGGGGGTCAGAACGGGGACGAGCGAGGGAGTCATTAGGGCAACGGGAGGTTATAGAGGGATTATATACTGTCTGATTGCACAGGCTACATGATGGTGACGGTGATGGCGCTTGATAAAACAGATCCGAGTCGTCGGGGATTGAAAGCGCCCAAAGTTTGTACCCGTCCGGCACCTGGTTATCACCCACGGGCTGCCCGACGACCTTCTCCTCCTGTCGTTGGCACCGCCGTCGCGCCCAGTGGATATCGTAGGGCACGGCATAAGATGCCAGTGAGCATAAAAGTTCGCTCACCAACCTCAAGCATCTGCTCGAGGGTCGTGCCTCGCAGGCCGTCCCCTCAAGCGGTCGCGGGTGCCCGGTGGAGCATCGACGCGAAGCGTGGTGGTCGTTTGGTAGTCCATTCCCACTGTGCTTGGGATCGCTGGGCGTTGATGTCAAGCGATGGTCGATGGACGCGTCCGACGGCACGAGGAGGAAAGACGTGCTTACGCGGTATCATATGGGATTGGCTGGGGGTCAGTCGGTACTATATTTCACACGATCGTACCCTTTGGGTAGCCTCCACCATGAATCAGCCACATCTATATTCAAGGGCAACGTGAGATTGCCGCCATCTTCTTCTCAAGCGAATACCAAGTGTACAGAATGAAGTGTAAATATTACAGGCGACAATCCAAACGGCGGGTACTTACACGTGAAGTTACGATTGTTGACGCACAATCACCTTCTCGACGCGTTGCAACATCCGCTCCTGTGCCTCGTAATCCCAGAGCACGACAGGCACCTTGACCTGACCCGTGCCCGTGATGGTAGCCTTGATCTTCAACGCCCTATATTCCGTGAACGTACCTAGTTTCAGGACGTGGACGGTCGGCGACGCGATCTTTCCACCGTCGAACATTTCCAAAACGTTGTTGTTTGAGCGACAGAGGGCTGCTTCGATTCGAGCCGGCGCTTCATGAGCCGAGGAGGCTGTTCCAAATATCAAAATGAGTGCCAGTCGCTGGGAAAAGAAAATGGTCTCACAGTGTTCGCCATCGATCTCGACAAGAAATGCCAATGAGCATGGCGTCGTCCGTTCGTCCACAATTACGGTGAATTCCGTGATGGATCCGAGCACGTCCTGCGCCGAAAAGATAGCGCTCACGAGCTCCTCCTCGCTGATCAACGCTGTTCGGAGGCGGAGAAAGGCGCTAATCGTGTCTTAGCTCGGCAGCCTGATGGAGGTAGAAATGGAAATGGAAATGCGCACCCACGACGTTCGATGTAGCGTAGAATGGGACTACCGTCGATCGAGTCAAAGCCAGCGATTTCGATAACATCCCCAAGGCGGTATCGCCACAAGCCATCGCGGGTGGTGCTGACGATTTCGTATCGATGGCCAACTTTGACCTCGTGCTATGAGAGCGTGAGCGCGACGGTACGCGTTCGGCATGAGATGAGCTTACGGCAAAGGACAAATTGGATGCGGTTTCCGGCCCGGTCAGGTCAAGGTACTCGATAATGTCGTCGTTGGTCGCTTTAAAAAGACTGAGATCAGAGGGACTGAACGCGGTCCCAATGTAAGCCTCGCTTGCGGTGAACCCCAGACTCCACATGCGTACGTCCGGACCGAGATAGTGCTGCATCTACGAGAGTTGAGCGTTGGACGAAGCGAGCTGCAGATCGGCATACCTTTGGAATGACGATGGAAAATATACCACTCGCAATCCCAATGACTACGTTGAGCCCGGGCCACAACCTTTTGAGCCACCCAGGTTGCTTTGTTGCTTTTCCAATAACACGTAGATGCGCAGCTCGTTCTGGTCTCGCTGTGAATTTTGGCTGGTAGAGGAACAGATAAATGCGCATGGCTTTTCAAAGAGTTTAGCTTTACCTCGAGGTACTGGCGGACATGGCTCGTTCCTTCCCAATCCGGCAGCACGCCTGTCTCGACGCTGTTGACGAGTATATCCCACTCCTCCTCCATACAGCGCATCATGTCCAGAAACACGGGACCAAATAGGGTGTTGATGGTCTCAAGCAGGGGGTCCGCGAGGGCGAACACGATATGCATCAAAAGGAATGATCGATAGTCGACAATGAAGCTGATCGCGATTGGGGATGTAGCTCTGGGTGCTACGGCAAATGCATCAGTGAGTGGTGTATGACGTGGCAACGGAATATAGATACCAGTGAGGGTGATGAAGAAAGGATCCTTGTCAACATCCATGCCATGTTGCATACGAATGGCGCCAGACGACATGTTGGTAAGAGGGAACTGCGCGACGGTAGTTCTCTCGTCATCCACGACATGGATGATGTCTCGATAGACGAGAGAATAGACGACACAATTCTTGCCTCCCTGAGTGGAGACAGGATTTGCGTGCTCATCTACGTCTTGCAAAGACGATCTGGCTGCATGACGATACTTGGCGAAGAGTTTCGATTTCTTGCCCGAGGTCGCGCTCGAGCAGGCGACAAAGTAGGGCAGCCCAGGGGAGAACATGTCCTTGACGTCCCGTTCGCGCGAGTTGGGGGTGATGAGCTTGTCGACAAAGGGTTCGTAAGAGCCATAACTTGTCAAGGGGACCGTCGTGCGGAAGCTCTCCAAGAGTGACTCCACGTCACTCGAGTCGCTGAGGGCGTCTAGCGCCGTGCGGAAATCGGCGAATACGGGAGATTCGCGGATATAACGGGTGCGTCTGTTCGTTTCGATGAGATGAAGGAGCGTGTTCTGGACGCGCTCCCTGAGTCTATCAAGGAGCTCGGGGGTCAGAGCGGGGGCGAGGGAGGGATTCATTAGGGAACATGGGGGTGTATAGCGGAATTATATACGATCTGATTGCACAGGGTACTTACGTGATGGTGATGGCTTGGGTGATGGAAAGACAAGGCCCATCCGACACAACTTAACTTCGGTTCCGCGGCGGTCACACATATGTCACGGAAAATCACAGTACGATCTCACTCGTTTCTGCTTCAATCGAGTTTGTTCAAACTCGCGGGGCTCCAGAATACAACCTAGATATAATATGGCTTTGTGGACGATGAAAATGTGGTCAGAGATCTTGTACCGGAAGGTAGATTGCCCACTGGAAGTGAAGACATTCGGAGGCGAGAAGAATATCCAGAAGTCCCACTTACACAAATCCTATGTTATGGTAAGTAGACTATAATTACTTCCTTTGCTTTCTCAAACGCCTCAGTTTCTAGACGACCTGTCATCTCGCAGAGATCCAGGTTGCCCTGTGCTACCGTACTTACAGTACCTACCAAATCAGGATATTTCAATCGGAGATGCGCATTTAAAGTCCACTTGTACAAAACTATTTGTACGCTCTGCTTATCGTTCTGCAGCGAACACAGATCCGAGTCGTCATCGGAGATCGAAAGGGCTCTTTGCACTTGTCCCGGTGGTTATGACCCACGGGCTGCCCGACGACCTCCTCCTCTCCCTCGCCGCTGCCAGCGCACTCGCCATCGCCCTCTCCTCCTGTCGCTGGCACCGTCGCCGCCCCACCGTCGACCAACAACGCCCCGACGACGCCCCGGTCATCCCCGCCGCCGAACAACACGACCGCAAGAGCACGCGTTCCAAGGAGCGTCGTCGCAGAGGCAAGGATCCACTCCGCGATCTTTTCAAAGGCGGGAAGAAGTCGCAAGCCCTGCTCAAGGCCATCAAGACCGACCACGACATCCAGCCCTCTGCAGACACCCTCTCAAACTCGAGCGCACCTTCCTCTACCTCTCGCTCGCAGTCTCCCGAGCCTGCTGGGGACCTGCTGCACATGCGTCTGGGCGCAGAGACGGACGATGGCAGTGCCAGGTGCATAACCCCGAACGGCAACACGTCCTCTGCGTCGGCGGTCACGTCGCCTGGAGACATCTCCGACCACGGTTCTTCCGACGCGTTCTCTCAGACGGACGATATCCGCGCACATTCCGTCCCCCTCGATCCAACGACCACCATCGACACGGAAGCGGAAGTCACTTCCGTCTCGACGATCGTAGTAGCACATGCGTCCGAAGAGACCCCTTCATTTCCGCTCGTCCCTGCAGACGCTCCCACGCCTGAAACACGCAATTCCCAGGCAGCGGCCACGAGCGGGAGTTGTGCTAAACTTGTCCGTGCCCGAACGCGGTTACGCTTGTCGAGAATGGATCCGGGCGTCAAACCATCTCTATTATCGTCAACACCGCCCCCGTTGGCTGACGGCGTGGCAAGTCTCTCTCTTTCTATTCATTCCGACGTGTCCTGTCCGTCCTTGTCGGTGATCCCGTCCACGTGGGTGCTTTGCTTGATCTCCTGCACTGTATCGTGATCCGTTCTATTTAGTCACTCTACTGATGGTGCTGGACCACCGACACCAACCAATTCCCGGGGGTCAACACCTCCACCACGTTCGTTATCTCCCTCCGAATCCAGCACACAGCCTTTGGACGAAAGTGCAGCGAACGCACAGATACAGCTCGCGTCTATGCGTACTGCTCTCGAAGCAGCGCATATACGGGAAGAGCAATTACGCATAGCGGCCGAGCAGGTGAGCAAAGAACGTGACGAACTTCGCTGGCGATGGAACGAGGATGCGGGTGTTTGGAGAAGGAGAGAGGCAGAGGTGAGTCTTTGGAATCCTCCCCTCGCTCTCCAACTGACAAATGTCGTAGCTTCAAGCCCAAATACACCACCTCATGCAGCAGCTTCAAGCGTACGCAGCGGTCGCCTCGTTTCAGGCGCAACAGGCCTCGTCTGCCTTTTCTTCTCCGACGTCACCACATGCGCACTCGTCTCCACGTTTACAACACCATCCTCTTGTTTCCTTTCCGCCCCCACCTGCAATTCAGCCTCAGAACTCCACCAGCGCACCAGCACATGTACAGGCACTACTTGCGTGTGCGCCGATGCTCACCCCCCACTCACCGGGGTTTGCAGCACCCTCTGGAGGTTTATATTCGGGCCCGGGTCCCAGCATGTCACCCTTGTGGTCTGGCCAGGGACTGTGTGTTCCAAATTGGGATGCAAGACACGGTGGACGACAGACGCCTGATTCGTCGGCATCAGGATCGTCGTCGAGGGGCCGACGGCGACGACGACGTGCTGAAAATGCCAAGAGCGCCTCGGACGAGTCGTCGTTGGGTGACTGGGACGGCATGGAGGATGGTTCGGGAGACGAAGATATGTGGGAGGAGGAAGAGGAGGATATTTTCAGAAACAATGCGCTGGCGGACGCGATCCTGAAGCGGCCGGAGAGTATTCGGGGACTGAGTGGCAGTGTTGGGAAACGACGGGTGCAGAACGGTGGGCGGCCTCCCATGCATGGGATGGGTGGTGGTGTCGGGGAGAGGATGGATGCGCTCAAGGATCCAGCGTTGGACAAGGCCGCTCGTTGACCGCGATCGTCATGCTCGACAGGCAATAGCGCTGTCCATCCCTACACTCACGCCGCTCACTAGACATATCCTCAAGCAGGAAGGTTACCCCATTTACTTATATCCTCACTGTAGTTTAACATTCGTTTGACGATCCCTCGTTCACTTTCCAGCACGCTGTTAATTTTCAATCGGGACATTCTCGCCGGGGGAAGTTTTTCATCGCATTTTTTATATAGTATCGTAGTTTCGGGTCGAGTTTTTAAAACGCACTGGGTGTAGTTTATAATGGATCTCGCCGCGCTGTGTCTACAGAAACTTGGCAGCGCGACACCCACTGGGATGTAAGCATCAGCCGTTGAGCGGTATCGAGGAGAGCAAGTCGAAAGACATGTCACGGCGAACTTCCTGAAGCCTCCTTTGGTTGCTGGGCCAGCATACGCCTAGTCGAACGACGTGCGTTGAGTCCGCCAACGGCGAAGGGTGGAGGAATCGGGATCACTCACTGCCTGGCAGCCAACACCATCTGCGCCTTGCGCTCTCTCAGACTGGCCTCGCGTTTGTCGGGGGTGTCCTCCCACTTGGCTTTCCCGCCGACGTCTGCGGGGGGTTCGTCGGGGATGCTGGGTTCATCGGCGATCTTTTGTGCGAGTTGATAGCGCTCGATGAGGGAGGGATGGCGGGCGGAGGTCGTTGCGGAAGCGGTCGTTTGGGGTGGTCGGCGTTGGGCGTTATTTAGGTCGTCGGACCGGGGATACAGAGTAAAGTAGGCCTGCGGGGGCTGGTCGAGGGCTGCGTTGAGACCGCGTGCAAAAAAAAGGGGTGGGGGGACGTACCGGCTCGAGGAACCCGCGCTCGAGAATCTTGTTCGAGGTGAGCTCGACGCTGCCTGTGCGCAAGAGGTCGAAGCGGATGTTGTCTCTGGGGGTGAGCGGGCCATCAGGCGTCGGGTGTGGGCGGGTGCGGGGGTACGTACGTCGGTATGTCGGGGAACATGGTACTGATTTGGTCGACCATCTCATCTCAATGCGTACACATTTCTTGCTATCACTACCCATACCTTAG